>CAJNJA010007553.1:8518-42707 GCA_905231915.1 Symbiodinium necroappetens
GAGCCTGCCTGTGCGGAGCGGCCGTACTTGTACCCAACTCTGGCAGTAGAGATAAAAAATACCCCCTAATAATCAAAACACTTTCCGAGTATCTACTGGGGGGTAGGGATTACCTTTGATCTTTTGTGTCACGCATGCGGGGTTGCTTGAGCATGTCGCTATCTGCCATTTGCAATTCGCTTCCCGTTGGGCTCCGGTTCCTGTTCTGTCTGCTACTGCTTCCTTCCCATGATGCCTCACAAGAGCAGCAAGAATTAAACGTGCGTCCAGGCCTCCCTCCAGTCGGCTCGGCCTTATTTCCTAGTGTCATCTAGAGCCGGTCTACAAAGCTTATTGCCGGGTTTCATCTGCAATACCCCATGTCATTCAGGACGACAAACTCCTAGCGGATCTGAAGCTGCAAGGTTTGTCCGAGGATCAGGCCAGCTTGTGCTGCGTTTGCTCCCTTCGCAGAATTTCTAGCCGAAAGGCCTTCAGATGACTCGCCAGGCACGCGCTGTGATGTTAGAGATGAGAAAAAATGTGGAGCTGGATGACGACGAGTTTGACGAAGACGGAGTAGAGGATTTCCCGACTTCCGTCCGCCGATGGATGAATGAGCAGCCGCAAACCCTGGCGGAGGACAGTTGCTGACCTTGAGCTTGTTACTTGCCGAGATTCTGCATTCAGCGGCTTTCAGGGGCGATGCCGATGTTTTTACGGCTCAGGACCCAATGAGAGACTTCAACATGCAGGCACCAACTCATATTAACATCACAAAGTGATTCTGCAGCCCAGTGTTTGCTTGATCCGCTTGCTGTGCACAGCATTTTGAACCTTTGCTCACTTTGACAGGTTCGCTTCCAGGGACATGTGGACACCACGCCCACCGATCATTTAGGCTGGCTGTGGCCGAAGTGGTGCGCTTTCGAGCTTCGGATAGATTGTTGAGGTCTGACTGCTGCTCCAAAATACCAGAGACTGAATCACTCACAGCACGATCTTCAAAGCTTGCTTCTGTTTCCGAGAGGTTGCCTTCTACGGATCCTCTTCGAGGAGGCATGCTGTACCTGCATCAGCGAAGCTGCGGCCAGCAAAAAGAAACTCCAGCACCGCAGCAGCACATTGGCAGCCGACTTTGCGCCACAACAGTTCCTGCTGTCCGCCTGGCCACTGCTCAGGCCTATGGCTATTGCCAAGAAGCTGGAGAAGCCGCTTACAAGATGGGCGCCGTTACTAAAGGCCTTGTATCGAAAGACTCTTGCAAGCAAAGACACATGTTTTCAAACAACAGGGGAGTGTGCATTTGTTCTGCGACTCACACTCGCCACTAGTGAGGACATGAGCCCAATGTAGATCCATTGCAGTTGTAAGGATTTCTGAGATCGGCGATGAAATTGGCGATCCTTTCCAGGCTCGAATGCCCGAATTAAATTGGACCATGGATTGGACTCGGACTGCAGTTGTCTTGATGCAGGCTGCTGATGTTGTTTGCTCGGCTTCTCAGACCGCAGCCGGATCTGCAGCGACAGCCGCTAGTGCCAAAGAAGCGAAAGGATCTGACAGCTGCACGAGTAGCTGACCGTGCAGTGTACACACGATGCTGAAGTGCTCACTCATCAAACCTCGGGCAGGAGCTATCGCCATGGTTGGCTGCTTAGTCGGGCTGCGGGAAGCAGATCTTGTCGAAGACGACGAGCTTCTTCAAGGGTGCCCCGATTGCACGGTAGTTTGTTTGTACGGTGCACGTCGGCACACAGTACCTGTCAGAAGCAGTTGCTTGCTCTTTGCTGTGGATTTGCCGCACAGTCATCAGGTGCAGACGAATGCCGTTCGAGAACGAGCGTCCAATCGTCCTTGAAAAGTTCATGGAGGACCTGCTCGCAGCACGAAACGTTCCCACGTGCATCACACGATGGCTGCTGTATCTCGTGACCTTCTACTTCCAGGACCTAGACGAGGATGAGGACGATGAAGATGAGGATGACTAGTAACTAGCTCTCGCGGACTTGTTTGTGCAGACATGTTCCGCCGGGAAAAAGAGCACAGCAACCTTCGACACATTCATTCAACTTTCCGAGATACAAAATGCAGGCATGGCAGATCGTAACAATCTGTAGCCATACCGTCACACTTTGGCGGCCGTGTTCCGGGGTCAATGCGCAGCGCCAGTCTACAGTGGTGTAGGTCACGATCTTGACTATCGAGCCTTCTCTCGAGGTTGGCCGTTCACTTCTTGGGCAACTTGGCTGACACACCCTGGCATCACTGCATGCAAGTGACCAGTTCCAGCTAGAGGCATACACGGAGTGGCAACACTTATCGGTGATTCAGTGATGGGGTCATCTGTGCAGAAGCCCAGCCGGGTTTTCCGTCGCGCAGAGAGGCTACAACCTGATGACCTATGGCTTTGCATTGGCGGCTCCGTTACTGGGAGGAATCAAGTCCCGAATCTGACTAGAGGGTCGGGCAGATGTGTCAGGTTTCTGCCTGACTACAAGAACAATGTCAACAAGGAGAAAAGCTCCTGAGCGCATCTGAGCAGCGATGTTGCACAGACTGGTCCCGAAGACCGGGTACTCATTGGCAGTTAATGCGCCTCCCGAGTGGGCAGCTAGCAATCAGAGTCCTCAAGCTCAGAACCAGTGGATTCTCGCAAACAGCTGCCATGTGCTGTACTCGTAGCAAGAAGAGCTAGCTGTCGGCCAGGGACTGCTCCTATTGCAGCCACAGAGGTTGCAGGTCATGCCAGGTTTCAAAGAGGAGAGCCACCAATATGCAATTGGGCATGCGGCCCTCTGAATCGTTCATGAAGACTAGATCAGGGGGAAGGGCTACGTTGTTCAGCGAGTTCCAAGTTTCCGTTGCAGGCCGGGGTTCTTCGACCAGACAGCGAAGTCATGTTGAAGCCCATGAGCGACGCAACATTTGCCGAGGCTCCGGAACTTCAGCATATTTCAGGACAGAACGACAGGGCTTGGATGCCTCGTGGAAGGTGCTTCGCATTCGGCAGCTCTACATCGAGGGGAAGGCTGTGCAGGGCAGCGAGGTGTTGCACCGAAGCTCCACTCATGTCGCATTACAATACTGAACCCACGTGTGTTTCAATCGACGCTCCCCGGCTCCTAGCTCACATCAGCTAATGGAAGATAATGTGGAACAATGATGTTTTCTTGTTCCTGGAGGATGCACGGCTGCAAAGAGCACAGGGCGAGGCAGTGACCCCGACAGCGGCAGCGGCAACACTGTTTTTCATGTTCTTCGATGACTTTCCATATTTCCGAGCGAAATCATGCTGACAGATCACATGGAGATTCTCCTCGAGCACATCCTTGTTTAGCTTATTCAGCTCCACAGACTCAGGTTGAGGTGAGTGGGTTTCCTGGCTCGCCAAGCCCTCAAAGCTTGTTTGCTTTTAATTTCATTTCGCCTCGACACACCCCAGGCTGTCTGTCTTGAACGGCAAGCTCACTCTTCGGCCCGACAGCTGATGCGGAACTTCCTTGTTTTCGTTCGCTTCAGCCTCTCATGATCAAAGGTCGGAAAGTTGGAATCACCAGCCCGCATGGCACAGGTGGGTCCAAGCAAATCTCTTGTCGCCCTCGCTTACGTAGCAGTCAGGCAGAGCAGAAGCAAAGAAGAGGCGAGGAGTTCATGTTTTCAGGAGCTCCAACAGGGCAGGCATCCGCACGTGATCAAGCACCCTGAGGGTGGGGTGGTTTGCATGCGTAGGGGACGACCAGGGGTTTTGCTCACGTGAGTGGGATGATTGGCTGAGATTCTTGGCATGCAGGCTCCAGGCATTTTTTCTTGCATGAATTCGAGCAGGTGTTCCTGTACCGAGATTCAGCAAATTCCAAATGGGCCCCAGCCTGAGAACCATATCCATCGCAGTTCCATCGCATTGCATGTCTTCTTGACCGCTGGAGTCGCTGGAGGTTCTTGGCCTCGAGCTGGGCGATGGCCATTCTCGCATGGCGCATGTGCACAGAGCTTACACCGGAGTTGGCTGAAGCTGTGGCTTCACGGTCATGTTGTCGAGACATGTGCCTGTGTGACCACAGAAAAAAGCAAACTGGAAGTCTTGTCAAACGCGGAGTCGCCTCTGACGCTGACGACTTACGGATCAATTCGCGACACGGCACGACAAAATGGCGAAAAGACTCGAATGACTCGATCGGCGAAAACACTGATCAACCAGAAACAAGCTTGGGCACAATGCCTCCGCAAGTAAGATGAAAGATTCGCATCGAGGAGGACGACGCAGCAGCCCGAAGCATAGAAAACCCGCAAGACTCGGGGACGAAGACCCAGGGCACAGATACCCCGAAGACCAGGTCGACATGGCGACTCGGGGCATGGATACCCTGCAAGACCGTGGGATAGATACCCCGCAAGCCAACTTGCTTCGCCACGAGGTAGATATGGCAACTCGGGGAATGGATACCCAAGCCAACTAGCTTCGCCACGGAGAGGTCCATATAGCATCTCGGGGCATGGAAACCCTGCAAGCCAAAAGCCTTCGCCACGAAGAGGTCAATACAGCATATGGATACCACGCAAGACCGGGAGATGGACACCCCACAAGCCAACAAGCTGCGCCACGAAGAGGGCAGTATAGCAACTCGGGGCATGGATACCCCGGAGGACCGGGAGAATGGATAGCCCGCAAGCCCGGCGCGGTCGCTCTCCCATCCCTGCCTTTGCCTTGGCTGCCGGTCGGACTTCATAGGGCTGGACCACAAAGATAGGAGCGCATCAGCCCAGACAGCCGCAGACCTTAGTGCCTTTGCTGGGGTCCCAGACAGAGTCGCTGCAAGGAAAGGCAAACAAACCACCAACCTTGGTTGCCTCGCTAAGGTACACTTCCTTGGAGTCACCTGGCGAGGGTCTGGTTTGGGAAGTTGATTGTCACGTCCTCGGCGAGAAAATAACTGCAAAGCCGACTTCAATTCAAGTCAGGTGGCGATCGTTGGCTGCCATTTTTGCCTGCGTGGTGGGCTTGGTCCTGGCACATCCTGTGCGCAAAGACTGGCTTCAAGCATGCCGTGTTGTCCCAAGGACCGTGCGGACTGCAACCCCCTCCACCTTCCAAGGACGGACCCACTAACTGCAGACGATGCTTCGTGAAGTGGCTACATGCTGAAGTCAGGCTCACCTTTCGATGTCATCATGTGCTAAATTGGGAGAGATCTGCATCAGCAGCACTTGTCGCAGGACATCTGTACATGCCAAAATTGGCCAAACAGCACCTTCCCATCAAGCCTGGTCTGGAAATGCCAGGTGACGACGCATCGGCTCACACTGCGCCCAAGTCAAAGCGCTCCCGTGCAAAGAGCGATGAGAAAGGAAAGCGCTCTGCAAAAGATTCCAGCAAGGAAAGCGTGGTGCGAGAAGCTGACATGCTTACTGTTTGCGCACATAGGCACAGGCTGCCCAAGGTGGGTCGACAGACGACAGCTTGAAGTTGGCTTATGCATCGAAAGATGCTGCCGGCAGATTGTCCCGATTTGAAATCAGTTCTAGCTGCTAGCCGCCAGCCGGAGTCATGAGAAGCAGCACATGATCGTTTAGTTTGGCTTGATGATAGATGGTAACGTTAGGCAGCACTCCACAACAACGGCTCAAATTTTAACATGTTAACCCGTAAGAGTGACCACCCTGCACCCCTCCAAGGGGACGAAGCCCACACTTAGAAGCCTTAGCTTACCTTGCTGTATCAGTTGGTTGCAGCCATGGCTTGGAACCTTTGTCGAAGCCTTCTGAGGCATCCGAACAGGAGTCAGATCGTTCTGACAAAACTTCTTCTGCTGAGGGTTGTGATGGTCAAGTGTTCGGAAGACGAACCCCGCAAGTGCTGACTTATATTTCGCTTGGCCTGTCTTGGTCTCTCATCCTGCACTTGCACCATGCCGCTGCGCGCGGCTTCTTCGCAATACAACCGCGGCAAGCTTGCATCTCTGTTTTGTGTCGGCACGTCTCATGGAGCTAGCCAAGCTTGGAAGAAGCATAGTTTGCAGGCGCACGTTGCCACCTAGTCTTCCCCAACTTGCAGCGCTAAGCCTGACTCTCAAGGACATGTTGAAATTCGCTGGGTGTAAGGCACTTCTTCAAAGCCCAGCTTCACTGCAAAGGTCCCTATGGCTTAGCAGCTCGGCATTTTGCTGAAGCAGCACCCAGTCTGTCGCAGGCACGGCCTGAGAACTTACTAAGCATCCTGCAACCTGCAAAGCCCCTGAAGAGTGCAGGATGCTGAGAGGGCCCTTGGCTCAATCAAGGCTGAAGAGAGCACGTTAGCAAGAGTCGGGTTCGGGATGCAGGCTCGCCACAGGCCGGCAGTAGACTCAGCTGGCCAGGCAACCATGCAAGCCCAGAAGAAGGCCAGCTCAGCTCGTTTTGGGTTTTGTCAGAGTTCATGCAGACTTCCCAGTAAAGATGCAGTGCATGTCACAGGTCGCACAAATACATCTCTCCAAAGCCCAGAAGCGCAACTTTCCTGGCAACATCAGGAAGTGCCCCAAAGCATCGACCAAGGGAGCAGAGCAGGGAGCAGACAGTCCCCGCGACTCCGAAGGTACAAGCTCATGGGCGGCAGACCGGAGTTTCACAATGCACGGCGCTCTTCGGGCTGCTCGTTTGGCGATCCAACGCTCTCCGAACGGGTCTGCCTGGCAACGAGGTGGATCGCAACAGGTACGGACGCATCTTCGAGCTACGCCCTTCTGGCTTGAGGGCGGCGGTTGAAATGCCCATCGGATCTTGGCATTTAGCAGCATGTAAGCCCTGAGGCCATGGCACAGCTTTGAAATTGTCATAACGTGGCGGCCTTATCGTGACAAGTTGTCCTGAGCCGCGTGTCCCTCGGCTCCTCCTAAGCACAGTGATGCCGAATGATGCTTTAACTCATCTACATGAGCCGCAGGTCATCCAAGAATAATTGCTGGGTCGTTGTGAAAAACAAAAGTGCGGTGCCAAGACTGCACGTAGGCAACTTGCAGATGGCGATGGCTAGGTCGCACACAGCCAGGCACATCAGGAGTTCAGGAATTGTCCAGGGGAGTCTTGCATCAAGGCTGGCGTCATCGAACTGTCATTCGGTCCCATGCCGGCAACGTGGGCTACCGCGGCGCACCAGGGCAGAACAGAGCACAGGAGTTCCTTGCGGAGCGTTGCATTGCAGTTACTGGCCGCCTCGATGAAAATGTCCTTTCGTGGTTGCTATCTTTGCAGCAGCTGAGGCACTGAAAAAGTCCGAAGCTGCCACGTACGCAATTGCCACAACCTCAGCTTCTCTGCCGGCAACATTCCCAGTCGCTAGAGCATGGCGAGTTTGGGAGTTCGCTTTGAGCTCCGGCCTGAACTAGAAAGATTTCTTGACAGGTGTACAGGAAATTTACCAGCACAAATAGTTTGGCGACGCTTAGCAACGAGGGGGGAGGATCACAGGCTCTCCCAGGTGCTGCGCAGCCTTCAGACGACGAGAATAGGACAAGGGAAGCAGCCCTAACGTCCAAAATTATGCCCGCCGCGCTGATACTGCACAAGGGCAAACAAGGAAAGGCTTTCACGAGAGAGAGGCGACAAGCCTCCCACGTTGGAGAACAAAGAGGGAAAGATCCGAAGTCCACTGCGCAATCCGGACTGGAGTCTGGGGTGTTCGAAGACTGACACTTCGCGGCACGAGGACACGAAGAACCGTCGTTTGCACAGCCAAGGGTCTGAACATTGCGAAGAAGCTGCGTCGACTTGGCATCAAGCTCAGATCGTGCTGGTTGACAGTGACAACCACCTGCGCATCATCACGCTTCCAAGTTCTATGTAGGCATTGACGTTGATTTGATTGCTCGTCGTACTTTGTCGAACTGAGGTGTCACTTGTGCCGAGGTTCACTTCAGAAAGTTGATGAAGGAGCGACAGCATGCACGGCTTAGCAACACATTCCGCTGCATGTCCTGCCGTTTCGACTGAGCATGGCCGCTGATTCTGCGGCCCTTGCAGCTCAGTTCAATTTTCAAGATTGCTGCCAGGTTGAAACCTGCCTCCAAGCATTCCAGAACGTTGGCTTGCAGGCGGGTTTTTGTCGCAGTGCTTTCTGCTTCACCCATCCTGACGAGTTTGCATGAAGAGCTCCTTGCGACTAGAGCACCCAGATCACAAAGCTGACGCACATGCCTCGAACTCCAATCGGCCACTTGACAGCATCAAGCTAGCATGAACGTGCTGGGTTAAGAGACTGAAGTGCAAAGCCCACAATGGAGTCATGCGCCGTTACATTGTCATCCCTGTCGCTCTTCAGACGAGGAAATCCGCACAAACCACGCAAGAAGCGGCGTGTGTGAGCTTCGGCTTGGATGCTGCTGCCCAGAGCAGACACATTGCAGACACTTTCAATTACCCCCGGTTCGGCAGTCAGGATTGGCAGGTCACCTGCTTCTGCCGTTACCGGCTGCATTAGAGTGTTTCGATGTATCACGTAGCCAAAGCCGACACACGATGTTGCTACTGATGCCACGGCAAAATCAGTTGCTTCATATCCCAGACCCCTGCAAGAAGCTGGAAAGTAGAGACTTTCATTTGCAAGCCTATACGACTGCATGAACCCCTTAAGGGATCGACTGTTTGGATCCTCCCAGAGCTTTGGGATGCTGCTTGTACCAGCTGGAGGATGTGGACTGTGGGATGCAGGGACGGGGGGCATATGCAAAAATGCTGAGCCGCCATGGGCGGAGTTGTCTTTTGTCGCATAAGAAGCAGCGGCTCGAGAGCAAAGCGGGCAGCTTCCCCAGCAGAGGACCCTGTCCTCCAGTGCAATTGCCGCGGGGATCGAAAACCTGTCCCCCCTGAGGATGGCGCCCGGCGGGTTGGGCGACGGACTCACCACCTTCGACCCGCCACCGCCTCCAGGCCGACGGATCAAGGCCATGGAAAAATACAAAGATTAGCTACTGGACAGATCGTATGCCTAGCAGCCGCCCGTTCGAGCATGAGGAGTGGAGTCCAATCGATCGGATGCTAGCGGAGAAGCAGCCAAAGCGGCGGCACCTACACGGCAAGAGATTGAGCAGGTTGTGGAATTGATCACAGCGGCTATTTACACCTCGAGCGAGCGCCGCTCTTCTCGTTCCTTCTCCACAGCGTGGTAAAGCAGGGTCGGGGTGATTCTCCTTGAGACTGCGCGCACCACGGCAACAGAACGATTGATCATTTCACACGAATGCACGAGCATCAGAACACGACAACACGAGTTCCACAGCCGAACAAGGCCTTGACCATTCACCGGTCGTCACTGGGTTTGCTTGCTCAACCTATCCTGAGTGTTGCTACAGAAAACACACAAAGTGCCAGCGCAGCCCCAAAGCGTCAGAAGCATGTGACAGAAGCATTAGGATACCATTTTTTCCTCATATTTTTAGGCGCGTGGGACACCTGGGCTTTTGCGTAGCTTTAGCTGTTTCACTAGCGTTGCACGCGAGTGCCCTTCTGCCTTGGCGAGGCATCGCACTCGGCCCGCCAGGTTTTCAAAGCCTCCTTGTAGAGCCTTTTAAAGTCGCAAGCTGCGTTCGCGGATCGTAGCACTCGTCGAACCGGTGTTGAATCGCACTTTCGCGAGGCTTTCGCAGATCATGGCAGCTTGGAACATTCGTAAACAAACTTTCTAGAAGACAGGACACGAAGCTGCCCGCTTGATTCAAGCGGTTACGAATGCAACTCTGGTATGTCGATCAATACACAGGCATTCAACAAGGAGCCACTTATTTGGTAGTGGGATTCGGCTCATGTTTAAGATGGTCCTCCTCACACAGTGCATGTCAGCGGGGAATACAACCTAATGCAACCTACCTAGTATATTTTTTGTCCTTTGGGGGTTGAAAAAAATCGACCTGCTCGTGTATTGTCGTGATTGGGCTCGGGCCGCACAGCTCTATGAGGACATCAAGCTGGCTTTGTATCAAATCGGCTTGCAGAACTATTCCAAGTGTAGCTCCGTCCTCCAAGCTGCTGACAATAACTCATCTGTGTGATTGAAGCTTGTTTGAAAAAACCTTTCGGGCATTGGGTTTCCACAGATCAGTCTACTAGCAGCATGCTGCTCCGCACGGTGAGGGCTGCATGCCAGCAGGCCGCAAGATCTCATAAGATGTCATGGCACATAGGCATCTTGCAACAGGCACATCGCTTTAAAATCCTGTGGTACAGGCCCCGGCTGGATCCGACGCAGTATGACAACGGGTACATCGCCGCAAAATCCTGTGGTACACGCCCCTGCTGGATCCGACGTAGTACAACTGAGATAGCCTGAAAGTGTCACGGCATTATGTCCAAACTTCCCAAACTACACGCACCGGAGTTCCTTGGATGTGGGCCTGCCATGCTTGTCTTTGTGTACTCCTGGCGTGGAGTTCTTATGCCGTGCCAATGTATGATATGCCTCCTCAACTTAATCACATCGATAGGGCTGAGGCCCCCACGCGTTCCCACGATGATCACCGTCTTGGATGGCGCAGCCGTGGCAATTTGTTCCTCAAAAACCTGCTGTTTTGCCACAAACATTGGCACATGGTGTGTCACGTTTTCAGGAATCGGATCAAGTCGTACTTAGACTTACTATGCTCGAATAATTTGCTTGCATGCCGCATCATGCATCGCGAACCCTTCGTGCACTGCTCCTGTGAGTAGTCGCCGGGGACTCCACCCTGATTGATGTGGCTGAGCTTGGCTGCATTTGCGCCCCTTCTCACTGCACTGAGCTCGTAACAAAAACAATTGCTTCAAGCACCAAGTGGAACCAGAAACTATGCAGGCACAGCTTGATCCGCCCAAACGTTTCGAAGCCTTCGTCAGAATGGGTTATGCTTTCCCTGACAGCGAAGTGCAACTGCTTTGGTTGATGCTGCCATGGCTTAGGACCAAGACCGAACTGCCGCCGCTCAGCACACCACCGGCGCCGGCCGTCATCACTGCTTCGGCTCAGGCACCCTGAAGTCAGGGAGTCGAGCCAACATGCTGTAGGCTTTGGGTCCCACTTGCAGAAAGTTTGTTGCAGAGCGTGAAGTTGTCCAAAGAGGTGCAGACGAACAGCTGGGAGTGGCTGCTGAAAGAGGCGTTGGCTCCCGAGCATGCAAAGTACCAAGCCCAGAACCAAGCTCTTCAGAAACTTGGCAGAAACGCGCAGCAGTCGATGCTTTGGCTTGCGCACTGCCAAGCTTGGCCCTTGTTATGCGAGGACTGAGCTCCAGGCTCTCGAAGTCCGACTAAACCAGACGATAGCCGATCTCGAAGCAGAGCGAGAAGCCCACACCCAGACGAGATCCTGCTGGGAAGAGGAGCGTGCATCCCTGGATGAGCGTCAAAAGATGCTGGACGATCAGAGGAAGTCAATGGAGTCCCAAAGGCCAGAGCATGCAAAATCATGCAAATGCGCAGTGTGCTCTATCCTGCTCTGGTCCAGGCTGCAGTGGACCCAAGAGCGAGAGGCCGGTCAAACGGTTAGTCCAGAAGCCAAAAGCTTTGGGTCACATATTCCCCACAGCAACTCGCCGCTTTAGCCCCTCGGTTGTACTGGTGTACCACGACGTTTTTGCCGGCATGGTGGAACCGGAACATCGAATTCATGATGTGTCGTGCTTGTGTTTTTTGCATTCCTTCGTGTTTGCGGCTCGCATGTCAAGATTGCTTGTATTTGCAGTGACGGCTAGAGTGCCGCAGTCTGGGGCGGCAGGCTCTCGAGGCTTCGCTAGCGCTGCTTAAAGCAGAGCTGCGCAGCGCAGCCACCGAGGCCGAGACGCATGGCACTCTTTGCTTCGCATGCTTCGCTTCATAATATCAACCTGAACGTTCTGTGCTGGGAGGCGGAGTCTGAGCGCTATGCCTGGGAGGCGCACAGCGATGCGACTTGTGAACATTAGCATTACTATTACTGTGTGATATTATTGTTAGCATCAGTCTCGCGATCACGGTTACGATTGACGCCGACGCAGACTTCTACTTCTTCTACTGCTGCTACTGCCACTGCCACGACCACTACGAATACTACTCCTCCTCCAACTCCTACTGCTAGTGCTCTAGTAGGACTATTACTCCCCCGCACAACCACAGCAAAAAAAGAACAGGTGTTTTTTGCGCTTTGACACAACGTCGGCCCTCCCCCATGCCATCCATGCCCACCCTCCCCCTCCTTGTGGATGGCTCCCACAAATTTGCTTGTTTTGGGTCATGAGCCCCGACACCACCTCCCCCCCAGGCCCCTCAGGACAATCCCCCAACTCGACTTCAAGCCGAATAGCATCTGTGCTGGGCCGGATGGACTGCGATTTGCTGTTACATGAATGCTTTGGGATCGAGCCTCGTCAGACTCGCCCTGTCGGCTAAACGCCGTAGGCGGTAAATGGCTTGCTAGCCTTGACGGTAGTGCCGTTTCGTGCGGGAGAACCCAAAGGAACATCCGCGAGCATCATGAGCACGCGGAGAACGTGCGCATGGGGTGCGGGCTTGTGTCGTGCGTGTTTTGGAGCCGGCGGCGATAGCACTGCAGGGGCACGACATCATCAGCATCAGGGGGAGGGTAAAAGGGGGAGTCGGATTGCCATCGGGACTTTCGTCCATGATCGATCGCAGTTTTTCTGTCATAGCAGATCCTCGAATCTGTACAGCACATAGCATGGATCGCCAGCGTGGCAGAGGAGACCGAGAAGGAGTTGCGGGCACAGCTAGAGACTGCACGCAACGCGGCTGAATGTCTGCTTTTGAGAGGCTCAGGGCACCTGGATGTGTTGAGTGAGTCTCAAGGGTCTCAAGGCCCCAACCAAAGTCAACGACAGCTCTACCGCAAGCGCTACCGAGCCAGGGGAACTCCTAGGCGGCTAATAGCCAAGGGGGGCGGAGCGTGGGGACTAGGGACCTCAAAACCATGAATCCATCAGGCCTGGAAATAGGCGGCGCCTATTTCTCAACCGCTGCGAGCCTCAGCAGATCTCAGGACAAGCGCGACAGCAGAGTCGAGAAGAGGCCGAGGCGACAGCTCGGTGAAGTGCAGTCAACTCTTCACTTCTCCGCTACTTCTCCTATATTCCAGTGCGCAGGATCTGTCGCATCGCCTGGACCGCAGCCAGGCGCTTCCTGCCATTAGCCATGCAAATCCAAACTCTGGAAAATTGTATTTTGCCCTCAGTGGCCATGGATACAGCATGTGATGTGGCTCGTGTATGAAAGATCACGTGACCGTAGATGCATTGGAGTAGCTTCAGCAGGAGACATGTGCAGTCCTTTTTGAAGTCAAGCAGGCTTGGGCATAAGTCGCAAGAGAGGTGTTCGAGTGTAAGTGCAAGCATGTCGGAGCCGCTGCTGGCCGCCACCGCACTCCATGACCGCCCAGCATGGTTAGACGAAGTCGACCGGTTCTTCTCCGTCTCCAGACGCGGGAGCACACTTGCAACAGAGTTTCGGGCTGGGACTACTGCCTTCCTGGCAACTGCGAACAATTTTGTGGTAAATGCACATATTATGAGCCATGCAGGGCTGGACCCCGAGAGACAGCTCGTCAGCGGTGCATTTGCTGCTGGACTGACTTGCATCATCTCGGGGCTGCTCAGCAATCTTCCGCTCGGGATGGTTCCATCGGTGGGACCGAATGTGTACATAGCCTATAGCTTGGTTGGACCTCACCTCTTTGGGGTCCACGAGGCACTCGGCGTCTCAGCTGCCTGTGGTTTGGTGCTTGTTCTCCTTTCACTGACACCTATGCTGCGGATGATTTTGGGTTTAATGCCCTTGAGCATTAAATACGGTCTGCTCGTGGGCACCGGGCTGTTGACTGCATTCATTGGCTTGAAGTCTATTGGTGTCATCGTGGCAGATGAACACGGACAGGATATAGTGGCCCTTGGCAATTTGCACAGCCTGCCTTGTTCCATCTCCATCATCTCTTTGATTTTTACCGCGTCCATGCTTTACAATGCCATCACCGGGGCTGTCCTCGTTGGCATGCTGAGCGCCACACTGGCTTCCTGGTACCTGCTCGAGGACTGGCCCAACAGGTTCGTGTCCTTGCAGGGAGTTCATTTCTTTGAGCTTCACTTCGGGATGTTGGCAACTACGCAGGCGTGGGCAGAAGTTGCTTCATTGCTGCTAATGCTACTGTTCTCGCTCAGCGGTGCCATCATCGGAAGTGCCAAAATGGCCGGCCTTTTGGCCGAAGATGGGAGTGTCCGAGGGAGCACTGCGGTTTTTGTTTCCAGTGGTATTGGAACGGTGTTGTCGGCATGTCTTGGGACCGCGCCGATTTTCGTGAGCATGTCTGCCGCAGCTGGCATCCGAGACGGTGGGCGCACGGGCCTTGTGTCCATTGTAATTGGCATCTATTCCCTTCTTACTGCATTCGTGCTCTCTCCTCTTGCTTCTGCTGTGCCTGAGTGTGCTGTCTCCCCCGTGTTGGTGCTCGTAGGTGTCTCCATGACTGGCGAAGCCAGGGAAATTCAATGGTGGAACATGTTGGATGCACTTCCTGCATTCCTGTGTGCCATCTTCCAGCCATTCACCTACAGCGTTTCCAACGGAATTTATGCTGGCTGCGGAATGTCCATCATCTTGTTCTTTACGACGGGAACTTTCCTGTCCTACTGCCCAACACTGCGAACCTACGCCGGAACACCCAGAGCCAGTTTGTTGGGAGAGACTACACCGCAGCTACAAATGCAACGATCGTTCGAGTCGATGGGCGTTTCGGATTGTGAAGTTGGCATGACTGGTGCCCAACTTCCCATCGAAAGCCCGCTGGTGAAAGCCATGCATCACTATTGTGAAGGAGGCTCCTTTGGTCTGGACGAAGACACGAACGATCTTGATTTTCGAGCGAAACTGATCCACCTGGGAATCTCCTCTAAATATGAGGCATTACACTTCATCGAGGAGGCTTCAAAATTTGTTGGGCTTGACCCTGCCAAAATGATGGAGGTAGTGTCGGAGCGTCTTGAAGCTGGGAGAAACGTGGAATCCCACTACATCGGTGGATTCCCAGGCGTTGAAACAGCTCGCACGAACCAGGAATTCCTCCGGCAGCAAACGCTGGTGCGCAGACAATCAGAACATTGGGATCCGACATTGGCCGCCACAAAGCAGCGCACAAGAGGCCAGAGCTTTTTCCGAAAAGGTTCTCACCGCCTCTGACACAGCAAATCACCGACCTGTTGGGCTCGCGCTGCGTTGGAGAAATCGGAGAAATGCCATGTGAGTTTAAGAACCCGACGGTCACTGCATGCTAGCTACCAGCGTAAACAGTCATAAAGGTACGGCACTCAGATCAGCGATGCTAGCATGTCGGACTCTGGAGACAGGACGATGTCAAAGCATTGCAGAAGCAGATGGCTGCTCTCCGAGAAGAGCATGCCGCGGTTGCCAAGGACAGGCAGCTGAAGCATCCCGACAGTAGTGAAATTACTTTGGACATACATGTCCTATCTCTTTTGAGAATCGTAGTAGTCCATAGAACGAGATAACTTGTACAGCAAGAATCCGAGAAACAAAAGGTTGCAGCGACCTGTAGCTCGGATTATTCGAAAAGGAGCGCGATGACTTGCTCCAACGCCTGGAAGACGAGCAAGCAGAGATGCGACTTGGTCTTGCAAACTTCGCAGAGTTCACAGAAAGAGACTCCCTACAGCAGTGACCTCAGGATAGCAAGAGTAGCCGCAGTGGAGGAGCGGCTCTCC
Source organism: Symbiodinium necroappetens (assembly GCA_905231915.1). Taxonomy (NCBI): domain Eukaryota; class Dinophyceae; order Suessiales; family Symbiodiniaceae; genus Symbiodinium; species Symbiodinium necroappetens. The sequence continues at coordinate 24,202 of CAJNJA010007553.1, forward strand.
CAGCGAGGCTCCAAGGCAGGCTCGAGTCTTAGAAAAGAGAGCTTCCAATCTGCGTGATCGCTGAAATCGCCTCAGGGCACTTCGAGATGACATTTGCATGACCTGGCGAGTGCCACGGCACCAGTAGTTTCCAGGCTTCGTGCACCAGGATAAGATGTTGAATTTGGGAGTCTTTTGTATCCTGTACTCGCGTGGAACAGTTTTCAAGGATGTAGTTGCACCTGCCGTTCCTTTGCTGAAGCTTTGGAGCGCTCCCGTGCAAGGCTTGGCCTAGTGCTGCCAAGCGAGACATACTGCTTCCAGGAATGTGCCTTAAACGACTGGTCCACCAGCTAAACATACTCTGCAATGTAGCAACGGCTTCTTGCCTGGGTGCTGGACCCCCGCCTCGGGTTTCACCGCCTTTGCAAAGTCTGGCAGCGTCTTCGAGAGAAGGCGTCGCTTGAAGGCGCGAAACTCTGCGTGTGCACATTGAGCTTTGCAGCTTGCATGGATTTGCATGGGTTGTTAATGTTTGCAGGCTGACGGCTGCATTGCTTGTCATGCGATCTTCAACATGCGAAGGCCAAAGTTCCTGGTAGGAGGGAGGTCAAGAGATACTGGAGCCTGAAAAGTTCACGCAAGCAGCAAAAGCACGCGTGATCGAAGCAGCTGTCGAAGCCACACACACACACACAGATTTCAGCATGATGGCACTACGCCTCCGCCGGCTGGGTAGCATTGCAGGAATTTCGTCCAAGCCGAGGCTTGCCCCTGGATTAGCAAGACTTGGAAGCAGCACAGCTGAGTTTGCTGAGCTTGAACATCGTAACTGGCAAAAGGCAGTGCATGCGTACGACCAAGGGTGGGGGTCCTTGACTCGCCAGTGCATCCCCGAGCTGTTGACAGGCGTTGGCTGTCAAAGGGGTTGTCGCCTGGTGGATGTGGCAACTGGGCCAGGGTTCGTTGCCGAGGAGGCTGCTAAGGCTGGTGCAGATGTTGTCGCGGTGGACTTTGCAAGAAACATGGTGGATCTGGCACGAGCACGACTAGCGAAATCGCTGGGTTTAGAGAGTGTCCAGTGCGTGGAAGCAGATGCGGCCTCAATGCCTTTTGACGCAGAGACCTTCGATGCTGTTGCGTGCAGCTTCGGTGTCCTTCACCTTCCTGAGCCAGAGGCCTTTTTCACCGAGGCTTTGCGAATTCTGCGGCCGGGTGGCCGTCTCGGCTTTACGGTTTGGGCGCCCACTCCATCCACAGAGGCGCTCGCACTTGTGCACACAGCAGTCCAGCAGCACGGAAACCCAAACGTTCCCTTGCCAGAAGCACCTCCTTTCTTCCGCTTTGCAGATGCAGCAGATACTGCTCGGACACTTTCTGCGGTGGGATTTGCGGAGATTGTGTCCAAGCAGGTTGCAATGTGCTGGGAGGTGAAGGATGCAAGGGAGACGTTTGTGGCTTTCCGGGATGGCACTGGGCGCACAGCTGCACTGTTGGCGGGCCAATCCCCTGAGCAGCTACAGGCAATCGAGGCCGCCATAACTGAGGGAACAGAGGCAAAACGGAGCGGTCCCGACCAATCTTGCCGCCTCCAGATGCCTTGCATATTGACTCTTGCCACCAAACGCTGAGCCTGCCGATGCCTGCAGAGAGAGCACGGCATTAAGCCTTAGGTGTGATCTGGGTGCACAGTCCAACCTATGGGACGTGATTTTTCGGCGACGCGCTAGACCAACAGAGACCCTAGAACCTGCATCTCAGACGGAACCTGCACGGCACACGATCCCAAGCTTTTAACGGTCTGCTTGGCATTGCTCGTTGGCTGAGGTCTCTGCAACAGCTGAGATAATCATCATGGCACCTATGTCCATCTTCCAGCAGTGTAGAGAAGCCGCTAAGCAACGCATCGGGCAACACACCTTACACTCCGGGTCTGACTGCTGCAACGAAGCATTAGTACCCAGACGAAAAAAGAGGAAGTCTGCCTCTCAGATCCCACACTCGATTTCAATCTTCATGACTATGACAACTCTTCGAGCACTTCGGATGGCCAGCAGATCCCGCTGCCAAGCCTGGGGAGCAGCAGTTGATCAGAGAAGAGGTGTGCTGCCGAGACTCTTGTTCTGCGAGCGGACAAAGCCCACAAGCCTTCGACTGTAGGCTTGGCTGTGCCCTGAGAGGTCTCAGACTGGCTGGGCCTTCGTGGTCCAGGCGCTGTGCAAGCGTTCCGCCCACAGAGGACCTCAAAAACTGTGTTTATCGGCCGCACCCTGAAAGTTCTGATGAGGGGCATGTGGCATGTGTGACAATGTGTGATCACATGCCTCCGAAGGACTGGCGAACAGTGCCGAACGCGCTCACAGCTTTGCGGCTGGTGGCGGTGCCGGGCATCTTTGCCACCTGGTACTTCAGCATCAAGTATACGGAATAGGGCAACCACAAGGTGACATCGTGAAAATGAGGTATTTTGAGCTCCACGGTGCAACCGCTGCCCTTTTCGGCGCGGCCGCTGTAACAGCAACCGCCCTCAGTATGGCACGTCCCCTGCCGCTATTTGCAGCACTGGCTCTGCTTGCAGCAGCAAGGACTGGTTCGATGGTTTCCTGGCACGACGGTGGAACCAAAAGACCGCTTTGGGGGCCCTCCTTGATCCTCTCGCGGACGCTTGCAATGAACGGTGGGTGCTGTCAGCGGAACGCTCAAACTGATACTACATTCCCTATATTCGGTCAGGCCCATGGAGCATCTCGGTGTCAGGACAAGCTCCTGGTCTCCTCCACCTTGATCATCCTTGTGGAGCACACGGCAAGCCCTGTTGCGGCTTGGTAAGTTTATTCCTTGCCAGGGCTGGGAAGCCTTACGGCAAGTGAGGTCTCGCTGCCCGCGGCGGCGATCCTGGCACGTGAGCTCGGAGTTTCGACTCTTCGGGAATGGACCCAAGTGCACCGGCCCGAGGCCCCCCGAGGGGCTGAAGTCGGCTGAAGGAATTGCGCTGTCGCAACACGCTGTCATCGGCTCAACAGTGCCCATGTGAGGCTGCCAGCAGCGTTTCAGTTGCCTGGCATGGCGTCTGGTCAAAGAAAAACTGTCCGATCCCACACAATATTTTGCATGTAGCCCATGCGTAACATGCCAGAGCTATGCTATCAGGCCTAGCAGATGCACAACACAGTCGCAGTATGAAAAGCTTGTTGACTGTAGCTTCTGTGGCTTAGGCAAGGCAAAGGCAGCAGCGCAGCTGCTCGCGCTTCAAGGTTTGCTTGCTGGCATCGCTTTGAGAGGCTTGTCTCTGACTGGCGAAAGCAATTCCAAGCGACCGGCTGGGATCAAGATATCAGCAGCACTTCAAAACCAAGTTCCAACATTGCCTGAAGCATGTTTACGGCTGTAGCATTCTCAGGTGACGTCGAAACTACGACGGAGGTTGATGGTGAGTCTCAGGCTGCCGAGCACTGCGCACCAAGAATGTCTGCAGAGCACATTTTTTTCCGCAGGCATGGGGCCCTTCAGTCTACAAAGGACAGAGAAGAAACTTTGCGCTCCACTAGCTCAAACGGCACGTCTCGGAAGTTTCCCAGGAAGCCTGCTTCTGCTGTGGCTTGCTGCAGGGCTTACATTGGGCAGTGGTTTTCAGCAACGCGGCCACAGCGGTTTTGCAACACGATGAGGCTTGAGATGTGTATGCGGCCATTGCAAAAGGGAGGAGAAGCCTGCTCATGTAAGGTATGCCGCCGCTTTGTCCCAGCCTTTGACCGGACACACCCTGTATTTTCAAGCAGAGACATGTTTTCTTGCAGATTTCGGCAAGGGTCATGGAACTCCAAGTGCCCGATTGCGGCAGTAGAAGTGCATCTTAGAATCTTAGAGCATTGGCCACAGTCCAGTCACCCCGGCTCTGAGCATCGTTCTTAGGCGCTTGTGAGCTACACCTCCGGTGTGGAGAGCAGCTCGCAGCCGTGCAGAATGCCCAAAACACGCACAGGACGGTCAGTTTCGCGTGCTGGAAAGTCTGCTCTTGGAAGTGCAAGCACTGTACTGTGTCTCGCTGCCGCTGCCGCGACCGGCATCTACCCAGGTGGTACAGGTAGCCAGGTAGCCGTCATGGAATCGTCCAGACAAGAAGCCAACGACTTGTGGAAAGGCAGCTTTGCGATTCAGATCTGCGCTGTCAGAAGTTCTACGTAGGTCGAAGGCATATTTCAGGCAAGCTCGTCAGCCCACTGCCGGAGCTTTCGTGTTTAGAGCGGGATACGGCAACGCTTGCAATGGAGAACGCTGCTGGACCGGTGCGCTGACGCCATGGAGGCTTGGCGTTGCTGTAAAGACGTGGGCCGCGATTTCGAGGCCTCCGAGGCATCAGCTTGAGGAGGGTCTTCGTGGTGTACAGAGGGGCTGCCAGTCTCCGCTTCCGTGCGTGCCGTGAAGCAGTTAGCTTACATCTTTCAGGTTCGAGTGGAGGCAGCTGCCGGTCTTCCCACGGATGCAGTCCCTCGATGCACAAGTCACCGGCACAAAGTTGATGAGGCGGAGCCGCCTTGTGCAGCTCTAGATCGGAGGGAGATTGCATAGCAATCACCTTCCGCATCGCGAGTATGATGCACTTCGCGATGTTTTAGCTGAGGTGCTTTCACTACGGCTTGGGGCCACCCGAAGACAAGCTCCCTTACAGCGGCCTGTTTCAATCGCGCTGCCCTGTCACAGTGTAAGCCAGCTTCGCCTGCACGATGCCATCCCAGCAAAGTCCAGCAGTACCCTGGAGCTTCACTATCTTTCGGTCTGAACATCTGGAATACTTCAGGAGCGCACTGTCGCACCCGCTGCGGTTTTCAACCTTCCTGGATTCTGCAAGCATCTCGGCCTGACAGAGTAGAAGGATCTGCCCTGCCATTGGCCTGTCCAACTGTACGAGAGATCAGTGGCTACAGATCCTGCCAAGACCGAGAAGCCGAAGGGTTACTCCCGTCACATGCTCGCCACGGCACCTGCAAGGTTTTGTTCGCACGTGCATGTTTTGAGGTGAGCCTCTTCGCCTCGACGTCATGCGACCGATGTCCACAGCACAGGTTGTTCTGCGGGCGGAGGAGACGTGGCTGTGACACAGCGACGAAAATGTGGATTCTGCGAGTTACGCAGGATAGCTGCGTAGCCGCATACTGCATACTATCAGGAGCACCGCTACACCGTGCCCCTCGCAGGTTGTCCTGTGTCATGGCTAACCAACCTCGCGGTTTCAGCAACTGTTATGCAGGTTGTTTGCACATGTTCGGTCGTAGTGCCCGGAGCCATGCTTCTGATTCCCGATGTGGGATAGCGGGACTGCGTCTTCAGGTTGAGCCCGTGTTCCTTTACCGGATGTACACCGGAGAAGAGAGAGCCCCTGATCACAGCATACTGCGGCACTACCTGACAAAGCGCACTGTTCCCACAGCCCTTCATGCTCGGTTCGCGACGACAGTCGCCAAGCCAATGCACCAAATGTTTACAGACAGACCTTTGCTAGCATGATCACGCCCTCACTCCGATGATGAAATGATGCTGCTGCCCATGCTGCCTCCCCGAGTGCATGCTGCTGAAAGCACTCTCGTAGATTGACCATATCTCTTAACCTTTCTTAACTTCTTAATTAATTCAATGGCTGCCGCCACTGCCGTGGACGCCCACACAAATCGTGAATCCTATCATGAGCATATCTTTCCTTGCAGATTAGGACCGGTGCTACTTCCTCACAGAAGGCAAGCCCAGGGGGCAGTGAGGACGCTGCGCACTATGGTGGGGGCACGCATTGGAGGCTCTGACTACTTCCTCACAGAAGGCAAGCGCAGGAGGTAGTGAGGATGCTGGGGACCATGGAGACGGGGGGAAGGCCATGGGGGCGGTGAGGTGGGGTGGGGGCGGTGTGAGCGGTGGGAGGCCGGGGGCGCGGTGGGGGCGAGGGCGGGGGGGTTTGGGCAAGCATTGGACTTAAGGCAAGCCCGGCGGGCGGTGAGGACGTTGGGGACCATGGAGGCTGTGAGCGGTGAGGGTGGCGGGGGTTTGTGGCACGCATTGGAGGCCTCTAACCACTTCGTGACACAGAAGGCAAGAACTAGCCCAGAGTGAGGGCAATTGGGGCGATGGAAGCTGGCTGCGGGCGGTGGAAGCGGTGAGGGCGGGCAGTTAGGTCAATAAACGCGAGTGAGGACGGGCGCTGGGGACAGGTGGCGGTGTGGGTGGAGGGGGTCTGGGCGCGTATTGGAAGCGTCTAAGTACTTCCGAAGGGGCCTGGGCACCCGAGCCAAGGGTGGGGTAGTTGAGGCGAGGCGCCCAGGGAAAAAGCCAAGAGCAGAGCCTCGGAAAAAAAACAAGAAAAACCCTTCACAGTTTCACGGGCGCCGCCCCAAAGGATAAAAGGATAATAGTGGACGAAGTCGACCACAGACTAGAGAGCTCGCTCAGGACGGGGCAATCCAGTTCTCGGTGAAGCCTTCCTTTGCCAAAGTTGCAGAGCGAGGTCCTCGAGCCCTGATTTGATAGCATGCACTCTGCATGTTTGAGATGACAGACGTTTAACACTTGCAGGGCTGCAGGGAAGGTGCTCCAAGAAGCCGAAAGGAGAGAGACAGCGGCAGTAGACTAGACTAACACTACTCCGGGCACGGCACAGACGGCACAGAGGTCGAGAAGAAACTCGCGCTAGCACCAGAATTGGTGGGACAGCGATTCTGTTCAGGGGCTGGCGAGGGCAACCTGTACCCTCCTTCCTGGCAGTCGTTACCGAAAGCTCGGACGGCCAACACTGCTCGGACGATCAACATCCGGCATAACTACATGCCACCGGTGCCCGAAACCCGACCTTGAGTAGGCCCAAGGTTTGCGCATGGTTTTGGCCATGCAGCGGCTGCATGCGCAGGGTTTTGAGCCTTTTCTTCGCAGTCTTCGCGAAATGTTGCGATGATGAACTGCACTGGATGCCGCCCTCCAGAGATTAGAACATGATGCAGGCAAATGCAGACAATGTCAGTTACTGAGTCCTCAGGGTGTGTTATCCAAGAGCTTTGCTTTAGGTGCACTTTGTGTTTTGAGAGATGCCCGGCATCAGTTGGACGAACTATCTCCATGAGGGTTGATTTTGCCGGCAATTTTCCCACACAGCTTTGCACTGTGATGCCTTCCTGGCAGGTCGGGGGACCGATGCCTACAGCGCTCCCTCCTTACCAGGATTCAAGGAGCTGACAATGACGTAAGCAGCGTAAGAGGAAATGGAGTTTTGGAAAATTGAAGGACGCAGCTGCCTCCGCGAAGGAGACCTTCAGAGTGAACCCAGTGAGCGCCCAGAATGCCTGCAACTGCTTGCACCAGGAATATCTCGAGAGACACCATCTCCTTCAGTACATGCAGTCGCTGCTTCACGCAGTGATTCAGGCAAAACCCAAGGCGACTTGGACGTCACTGGCGAGGGAAACCTTAGACATCAGGACGGGTTTTTGATGTCACAGAGAGCACTAAGTTGAGCTTCGTCAGGATCCTGTCGCCTACATGATGAGTCTAATGAAGACTTCGCATCGCTCCGACCGCTCCGACCGCTCCGAGAGCCGGAGGTGCCGACAGGGCGTAGGGCCGTGTAGGGTGAATCTTCCGCCCTTTGAACGCAGTTGCGCGTTTGCCAGGTCATCTGAAGAGGCTCTTTGCTGGGGACCCGCAGTCAGCCGTTTTCCTTGAGTGCGATTTGCCCGCTGGCAGGTTCCAGAAGCTCGCAGTGATCCAGGACCAAGTGCTGCTCGGCAAGCTCCCAAAGTTCGCGCGAGTGGAGCTGTTCTAAGACTAACATCAAGAGCAAGAATGGGAAAAGCTCCAACGCTGGAAAGAGGTGCCACCACAAGCAGAAATGCAGAGACAGAGAGGCAAAACTCTGCGGCAAGAACAGGGGATAAGGAAGCCAGCAAGAGAAAAAGAAATTACAAATGGCCAAGAAGGAAGGAAGGAAGGAAGGAAGGAAGGGAAACTTGAAAGGCATGAAAGTACAAAGAAAGCAAGGAAGCAGGAAGCACGAAGGAAGACGAAAACGGGAAGAGAGGAGGAAACCCAGAGGACAGAGCAGGGAAGCAAGCGAAGACTACAATGTTTGGCTATTACTTCGGCAAACAAACTTCAGCTGTGCTGTTCATCTTGAGAAACCGAATGATCGGCCTTTTTGCTTGCATTCCGAGCTATGCTTTTGAAACCCCTTCAGAAGTAACTGAGTTTCACACTGGTACCGAAAACCCCTGTCCCAATCGTCGCCTAACAAACCTGCGTAAAGAATCCAACAACAAAGTGATGTTGACTGCCAAACTTGGTGGTTGCCTACCTGCGGTGGTTGGTTTGTTCATACCAGTATGGTAACATGACTCTCTTATAGCGACCGATGTGAGTGTGTGTGTGTGTGTGAGTGTGGATGGCCGACTTAACAAATTGTGAACCTGCCTCGCCTGTAGTGTCGCAGCGTGCGTGGGAGATGGTGACCTTGCACTCCAAAAGGTCGAAAACCTAAGAGCATGAAAGGAGATGAAACAAGTCGCCGATAGCCTGCAATGCTGTAGCTACCATAGCTACCTTAGTAAGTATGGATGTTCGACATCGCAAACTTCACTTGGTTCGCCAATCTGTGACGCTGGAGAAGGAGACGATGGGCAGGAAACCCTGCAAACGAGATCTTCACAGACTACAACCTAGGTTGCGACAGTGTCATCTCTATCTCTAGTTTTTTGCATCTTTGGGTGTTAGAGGAGCTGGGGCTGGCTGTCCGGGACAAGCGTGCTCAAGGGAGTCCGTGTGGATCTGAGTTTGGCTATGTTTCTTCCACCAACCTCGCCTGACACAGTCGAGCGCGGGTGCCAAAAAATTGCCTAACGCGAGAACCTAAAATGCTGCGATCCTCCGTCTCGGTGCTAGCCATGCTTTGGCTGGTTTAAATTGAGGGCTTTCTGGTAACAGCCTTTTCGATTTTTGTTTTAGAACCTACCTCGGATTTGTCGATTTCAAATCTTAAGATTTTTGGAAGAGTTGGCAAAATGATGATCTTTTTTATGCTTCACCCCCCGCACCGTGTGCAGGCGGGAACGGCACTTGTGCCGCTCTAACTGCCAGCGGGCTAAGGTTGCTGGCAAGGAGATCCTACTGGGACAAACTGCTTCCGATCCAGGCATTGGGCCCGAGGCGGAAGATGCAGACAGCGTGGTAACCCAGTGAACAGCACGTAACTCGGCTGGCAGGCGCTGGAAGCCACCGAAGCTGAACCCTGCGCACCCCCGCAGGATGCAGCATCTCCGCAGCAATCAACAGTCACATCATAGTGATTCTGCCTTCTGTCCGCTGGAGGATGCGGTTCTGGCTCGTTTTGTGGGACCACATCTGAGGACCAACACGCCTCAGCGCGCAAAGAGGCGATCGGTGAGTGTCATTTGCCGGGACTTTGTTGTGCCAAGTTCTCTTGTTTCGATTTCAGGATTTTGTTTTCGACTCCAGCATTCCCACGCCCACCCTCAAGCCACAGCACCTCGACATCGCTCCTTGGTTTCTGTACCGATGATGAGAGCAGGCCCACTGTTTCTGAGTGTGCAGCTGACTCGACAATAGCCTCAGGAGGATTCGCCTGCCTCTGCAAGACGGAAAGAGCTTGCCCTGACACGTGCGGTGACCGTGCTGCACATTGAACTTGGCCTGCACGTGCTGCACATGCAAGCCTTTGCAAGCCGCTTGGTGCTTCGCTCTTTCTGCCTCGACACGCAAGGCACTCGATCCACAGAGGCACGATTATGCCCGAAGTTGGACAGGAAGTCGTGATGTGGGTGACGCAGGTTGAAAGAAATACGGACGAGCCTGCAACGACAGCTGCAGAGCACTATCTCGGAAGGGAAACTGGCCCTTCTCCCAGTATTTGGCGCTGACCCCGCGAGCAAGTTCATCGGAAGAGTTCCCTTGCACCTTGCCAGGAGACGTCTGTTCAGAAGGCACTGGAGTTGATGACAGACCCATCATTCGAAGCAGAGGCCACCGAATCACCACGTTCATCCGATCGCTTGCGTATACAGCCCAGTTTACGGCCCAGCACTCTCGCCGCAAGGAGCACTTGAGGAATGAACTCATAATTCTCCTTTCGGAGAGGAAGGAGCTGATGTCCCGCACACACAGGCACTGGCGTATCCACTGTCTGGCAAAGCCAGACAGCATGTGCATGTTTTGAGTTTGAGGTGCTTGAAGACGATGCGCTAGGGGTGTTGCTTTGGCTTCTGGGAAGGCTGACGGAGGAGCTGCATCAGCTGAGGCAGTTGAACCAGGATCTCCACCTCAAGCTATCAAAGAGTAGCGACTATGGGTAGATGCGAAGCGGTTGCATACACCCGCCGATAGTTTTCAATTCTAGTCACCAGCAATTCGCGGTCAAGCTGGCAAAGGCAGTCTCAAGCAAGGGTGTCGCAAGTGAAGACCGCTTGCGTCTACGGCCTTTGCGAAACTGGAGGGCCATTGGAATGCACAAGAAGCATAAAATCTTTCCAGGGCTTCCACCGAGAACTGGCTTTCATATGATGCCTTCGTACCTCAGCAAGACATGGAACAGTGCTGTGTGGATTGTGCGCGAAGTCTCGTTGGCACAAGCGTGAGTTAGTGAGCATAGTGGTCGCTCAAAAGAGCCACGAGACACCTTGCCAGCACCTTATCACAAGTCGCAGAGATATAGAGCTGGCGCGCCTTCCATTTTTACTTATGATGTCTTGCAAGTGTAGTAACTCTGCGCCAGCTGCCCACCTTTTCCCTTGGAGCTTCACCGGATCAAGGTACTTCCACAAGACAGCTCATGGACTCAGCCTGCTTTCGCCATGGCTGTAGCGGGGCCGCGGGAAAATCTGCAAGGCAATGACAGTAGATATCGATGACGCTGCTTCCACGCTGCGAAACATGCCTAGCGCATGTCATCGGAGAGCGACTGTCAGGAGTGATGGGTCCACCTCCTGCAGCCTGTATCAACTTCTGGCACAGTATCAACGTCCAAGACTGCAGGTGAGCTTTTTCCAACTTAGGCTGTTGAGCGCAGGGAGTTTGAGCTGCTACCGAAACTTGGCCGCCATTTGCTTCGCAAACGTGCTTGGCTCACGTATGCTGTTGAACTTCGTCAAGGACATACCATCGTTTACTGCAGTATGGACAGGAGGTCCGACGTAGCTGTTTTGGCCGCGAGTTACTGGAGTCGAGTGCCTTGTTATCCTTGTTGCGTGGCGCAGGATTGCAGAAGTGGCTCGGATGACGGTATAGCGGTCGATGTGCCAGCGTGGGCAACCAGCTATCTCGCTTCCGGTTGGAAGCTCAGTCTTCATACAAACTCTGCAGATCGCGGTAGTGTAGTGATAACTTGCCATTTTCCTGAAGGTGCCACAGAGATGCGTCGAAGCATCCTGGAGATCGGCACGGATGAAGTGCAGGCTTTGGTTCATTCTGCCACTTCACTTTGACGTAGACGTAGAGTTTGGTGTATCTATGGTACCAGTAGCAGATATACGGGCAGCCACAGACATCTGGCGATCGGCCCGGCCATGGCCCCTGCTGAGGTGATGGATTCCTCAGACTTCAACCTTAATCTGGAGTTTCCAGACCAGGATGCCGACGTGATGGTTTGAGCGTGCCTGCGCTTTGAAGCGGAAGCGGGTTGCCTGTGGGGGGCATTGGCGCTCTGATGCTCCAAGCCCCACATTTGCAGGAAAACGGCGAAGCAATCGAAGCCTCCCCGACGGCCAGGCGCTTTCGGGCTGCTGCTTGTCACAGGATGTCACATGGTTTGTCAAAACCTGAGCAGGCAGACAAAAAGTGCACGGAAGCCAAAGGAGCATCCGAAAAGACGGTTGAAGGCCTGCTTGGTTTCTGTATGTCACAAGCACGCAGCAGACCTTCATAACAAGCGACGAAAACCTGGAATTGTCAACGTCTTTGTGATTGCTGGAAACTGTCAGGAGACACGTTGGGGCCGTTGCTTGGCACCCTGGTGCCGACAGCTGGCATTGCAGCCTGCACTGGGAAGCCGAGGTGGTAGTTCATGCGAGATGAGAGACTAGACTGGCGCAGTGTCAGGGCTTCCTCCGTGGGTACTCGTTGCAAAGGCTTTGTGGCTGCAGAAGCCACCCCAAAAGATCTAGATTGTCCATGGTAACTGATATTCATGTGACTCTGTGGCCATGTCGCAATGTGCTCCCGAATCACAGGTCCGTTTCTGGTTTGCTCGGCCAAGAGCGGCTGCCGCTTTAAGAAGGAAAGGGAGATGAGACGTCCATTCTCACACACACCTTCGCACAGGGCTTGGTTTGGGACTTCTTCGACCCACTTTGCAGCACTTTTTTCTCTTGGCTTCCGTGCAGGACCTCTCGGCGGCTCAGTGGCGCACTTTGCCTGCTGAGTGGCTGCCACGTGACAGAGTAAGTTCTCACAAATCCGACAAACGAAGATAGCTTCTAGCTGTTGTTTGCACTTTAACTCGAGTGTTCATTGGAGGATGAATGAAGGTGCCATCCCATCAGCTTTCGGAGTTCATGCCCGGCAGGCGTGCACACGGAATGTCGAATTAGCTGTAACATCAAATACTTTGGCGCTTGCGGAATTAGATGATTCGCGCTGATGTTGGTGTTTGTTGTGCACAGCGTGCTCCAGCTACAGTGCCGTTGGTTTCCAAGCGAAAAGTCGCTAAAGTCCGAGCAGGGCCACACGGTGAAGCTCCTCGGGCCTCCTTCATGTTGTTTGCATCAGTCTGCATCCGTCCGTTCTCAAGGATGTTGAGATTGAGACTCTCTAAAGTTGACGGTGGTGCTCCCACCACAGTTCCAAGCAGTTTTGGATGCGACTCGTCTTCCTGCCATAGTGTGGTACGCTTTTTGGACTCACGGGTGTTGTGAATTTTGGGGTATGTAGGACTTGGACTGCTGGATGCTCGTTCATTGTTGAAGACGTGCGGACCTGGCTACTGAGGAAGTACTGGCCGATATCCTGGGCCGCTTGAATGCAAGAGCGTTCGGGAGAGCACCGCCAGTCCAAAACATTTCCCCAGCACTAGAGCATTGCAGCACCGAGGCAGCAGTAAAGCCGTGGCTGCGCCCGCAGAGGCCATGGCTGCAAGCGTTATGTTGACCGGATCCAACAGTTCTCTCGGTTGAAAGGGATTTGGGATCAGGCAGTACGTGGTTTTCTCCAATGCGCAGCACATGGGTTCTCGTTCAAAGGTGTGGGTTTTGGGATGTGTTGGGTGTTCGTGGAATGTGGGAAGCGAAAGGGGTATCGACCACTTCGTGTTGTGGAGCATCCTGAAATGCGGCAAGCGTTGGGAAATATCCTGTAAGGGCGGTGCTCACACGAGGCATCTCCAGGGGAATCGGGAACTCGGATTCCCCCGCACACACCCACATGTGCGCGGGAAGCGTGTTTAGGCACGTTGGCTTGGACTACATAGCTAAATGATGCTAAATGGCTCTTGCTCATTTACACCTCGCCGTGGTTTGGACCAGGCCTGTGGCCTCCCTGGGTTCCTCGCGCCATGTGCGGCCGCGGCGCATCTCATGGCGACGCGCTGTGCAGGCTCGCGGGCTGACCAGCACGACCCGGCACTTCTTGGGTTTTGCATGCCTTCGAAAATCTGACAAGGCATCCCAGGACTATGCTGCCTCATCTCAGGAGCCACCGGGTGTGCAGTCAGTCTGATGGTCAGCACGTCTAGAAGCTCCTGCGGCGAACAGGAGAGGCTGTTGCCGTCCCCATCACAACGCACACACAACCTGTGTCCGACTTTGATCCAACGGTGCCCAGGCTCTTGGATGCGCTTTCTCAAGCGAGCAGCGGAGGCGCCTGAGATGGAGCAATGGCTGTTGTCAAAGCCCCGTCGAAGAGACTGGAAGAGGTTTTGCTTTTGTATTTTGTGTGCCGCTTCTTTTCCACACCTTGCTTGTTTCCCGAACGGCAGCTCGACACGGCCCCTGATCGCACCCACATTGCTGCGACACTTCGGGTTTATTGAGGAAAGCATTTCGTGGAAATGCAATCGGAGCAAAAGCCGGCAGCGTTCGAAATTGTACGGCCGCTCACACGGTAGAAGTTATTATCCAAGCGTTTCTGGTGCTGCCTTTCTGGGGCTGTGTCGGTTGGCAGTTGAGCTGGCGACCTTTTGTGCTGAAAGCTCATTTTACGCTTCTTTCATGGTATGCATTGGCTCGCCGGGGCTTTCTGGCAGCGAGAGGCATCCACGTGTCGGATTTTGTAATGTCACTGTGAAAGTGGCACAATGCCAATGGCGCCTGCATGTTTCCACATGTTTCAACTGGTGAAGGTTTGCGGCCATACCTGTCGACGGGGTGTGCTAACATGATTATGGTTGTGTTGAAGCCAAAAGAACAGCCAGGAGTTCAACTACTTAACGGCCCATGAACGGATCATGGTGACGGTCATGGCCTCAAACTTCACAAGGTTCTGCGAACCTTTACTCGGTAGTAAATGATCCAGTCTTTGTTTCAGCTTAGAATCCAGGACTAGGGCACTCACCCGGCTAAAGATATCCCACGCTATGTGCTATGCGCTGCATCCCAGAAATGCTAAGCTGCTAAGATTCGAGATGTCCATCAGACCGGAGTCGAACACAGTCCCTACTGAGCGTACAATTGGTGATTGGCGTTGAGGGTGGAGGGGATGCCATGCCATAGATGCCAGAAGCTAAGCTCCCGGAGAAGCAGGGCTGGGCACAGCGGCGGCCCCCCGTTGTTGTCAGCAGACTTTGTGTGATGGTTTGTCCTCGTCGCTCTGCATAAATAGTCAGAACAACATTCGTGGGCAAGCAAGTCGCACGAAACTTTGCTTATAGCAGCCGGGTGGTGAAACTCCAGCCTGAGGAGTGTCCGAAACGTCTTTGGCGAGCAGCTTGCCATTTACTCGGCAAGACTCGCTGGCAAATGCACAAATCTCTTACAAAACTTCGTGCTGTTGAGCGGAGAAAAAAAGCCTGCATGTGCGCTCACCGCTCGTCAGGCGCACTTCTGGATTGAACTTCTCGTTTTGCAATTGCTGGAACACGAAAATGAGAATGTGGAGCTCTAGCACAGCACGTCATCACTGGTGGTAGCAAGAATTTTGAGACAAGACCCTGAGAGTACCCCGACCACTCTTGCATTCAACCCTTTTCGCCGGACCTGTGTGCAGCCTACCTCTCGCCCCGGGTCCCGACTCCCATCCAGCCAGAATTGCGGTTGCGAGACACTTGAGACGTTCTGGAAGTAGTGTTTGCAGCAGGCGGGAAAGACCAACCGGTTTATGTCACATCACCCAACACTCACCGAGTGCTGTACTCACCTCCGGTTCTGATCGGGTTCTTGCAGCCTCCCTGGTCATGGAATTCAGCAAATTGCTATTGACTCTGGGCGTCTGACACGAGCTTTGGTCGCTTGTGTGACTGACTGAGTGGTACAAGCCACCACTGGAACCTATCCTTCGCTGGACGAAACAAGAAGCATGCCTTGTGATTGGCTTGACGCCTCGACATCCTGCATCCCATCGTCACAGTCTGCAATCATCATCTCGCCAGGCAAGCAGCTCATTGCTGTTGTAGACGTGCCTCCAGCTACCACCTGCCCTTTCTGAGCTTGCGTACCTGCTTGTTTACGAATCCTGTTTTCTGCAAGTCCTCGTTCATCGAGTTACGCTCATGTCCACTTTCTAGAGGGCAACCAGTCGGTATCTGTCATCCATCATGCGAAACGGGAAGCTGAGAAAGCACATTCCTGCAAGTTGCCACTGATGCTCAAGGAATCCGTACAGAACGACGGTGATGTCCAATTTGGTCTAAACAGGCATGTTAGGGTTCGAGGTCAGGGGGCTGCTCAGCTTCGAACTCCTTTTGATGCACCTATCTCTCGAAAACACTTGTTGTCTCTTCATAGTATCGACACGGTTGTAAATAGGTCGTGTCTTTAATGCTGTGGAATTGGAACCACTCCATTTACGAGGGTCTCAAGAAAGGGTTTGGCGTATTTGCGTAAGCTTTAGTCTTGAAATAACCATACGGAACCCTGTGAGTGGTTGTTTCTAAGGCTGGTAGATGAGATTTGCTTGAGAAGCCCTGGCGCCAGCATCAGTGCATAGGAAAGCGGGCTTCAGCTGACGTTCCAATGGGTCGAATGTAGCCTTTGAAGAGGAAGCTCAAACACTTCATCGAGGCTCTGTCATAGCTTTGCACCAGCATTTTGCACCCAAGCAGTCGTAAGGAAGTGGCATGCCCGCGATATATCGTGATGTAGTTTTAGGGAGCAAAAACGGGCATAAACATAAGTGCTGAAGACGAAGTGCCGAAGCCGGAGAGGACCTGGCAACGCAGAAACCTTGACCATGTTTCTTAGCGGGTTCCAGTTAGTTGAAATTCCGCGCAGCCGCCCAGAAGCACCGACGCCATGCCCCAGCGGCATTTTGTGATCGCATGGCCAAGATCCGGCATGCAATCGCAGCTCTCGCAAGTGTTTCTCACGTCATGCTTGCCCTCAACGAGCAACTGCTGTTGGGATGCGAGTTCTTTTCACTCACCGAAGGCAACTGTTCCGACTTGGTGGCCCAGGGTTTGGCCATCCAGGAAGAGCTGGACGTGGCATTCATGTTATGCGAGGGGTCTGAAGTGGAAGAGGTGTTCAATGGCTTTTCAGTAACGCTGCGCATGTTTCTTTCTCCTGACGGGGTCTTCTATGTCCATGCTGCAACACTACGGCCGGGTCGCCATAGAATACATCTTCAAACTAACCACGTGCGTTTTCTGTGGCAAGCAGCCGCAAAGGAATTATCGTTGAAGACGCGGCACTTTGGCACTGTTGGCGTATTTGGTCAGGCGTGTGGTAATATGGACACCATGGTTTGGCCACCCGGTGAATGGTATGTCCCGCGCGTGAAGGTGCAGCCTCAGCACTGCTTCCAAACGCCGCTTGCTCACCACTGTTGTCAACCCATGCGTCCCCAGTGCTGGGGCTACAATCAACTACGCACTTTTGCCTGCTGCTCCGTGCCTTACGAAACGGCTTCCACCCCGACCTGTTTGGTGTCAAACCCTGTGTACCCGAACAAGAATCAAGATTGCCGAGGGCAGCCACTGAATTTTTTTCGTGCCTTCGCGGATGGAAATGAGCTTAAAGTTATTGTTGGCGGCAGGATACTGAAGCATTCGGACATCAACGGTTCGTTGGCGACCGGCTGCCTGCTGCAGAGTGTGATATATCTTTTTCATGAACTTCACCATCTCAGCCACAACGGAGAGTGGCTAGTTGCGATTCCCGTGCAACGCCTCGTTGGCTATGTGCGCCTGTTCCAGGAGCCAACATTGCCTTGTATTAGTACGTGGTACACTGGATGGGGCACCTTACATGAAATACAGTACCCCATGGTGAGGCAAGATGACTGACAATTTCAAACTTATAGTGGTGCTCGGGTGTGCAGGCGGAGATTACGTCATGCTTCCAGATTGGGGCTGTTGGTATCAAACGCATGAAAGCTCGCAGTTGTGCCGCACTGCTGTGTTACCGCGGTGGTCTCTCGGTCTCATCCTGTTTGTAAATCCGCTGATGCTTGGTTTTCGAGTCTTTGTGCTCCAATGAGACGGAGAAGCTAAGCAATGAACACATCAAGTGAGATGGAGAGAGAGAGAGAGATAGAGAGAGAGAGAGAGCGAGAGAGAGAGAGAGAGAGAGAGCAGGTGCGCGCTCGCGCGCGGAGGGTTGGGGACGGACACTACCCCAGCTCTCCCCACCTGGTAGAGAGAGAGAGAGAGAGCGAGGTTTCGGAGAGCGCGGGGTCGGGGGCCTTGCTCTGCTTCCCTGTGGCTATGTGGATAAGAGAGGGTGAAGAAACACAGTAATAACAGTTTTGTAATTGGATCTGTAACTGTCTCTTCTCACATACATACAGGCGATCTTTCCAGCTTGATCGTGAGACTATGTGACTGCATCTGCAAGAGCAAGACAAGCGCCAGCGTGAGCCTGCATCCAAAGCCAATTCCCCGCAACAACAGTATTCCCACTTCCCACGAACCGGTCACAGTCCCACTCGATGCAACCTTGCAAAAGCCACAGTCCAGGCTCAGATCACTGCCGGCACACCATGTCAAAATCCCCACAGCTTCATACATGTTGAAGCAGCAGTACTCGACCGGGTACAAGCCGAAACCTCCGTGCGCATCAACGTCAGCGTCGTTTGAATGACCCCACAAGTGTGTTCTTGGCACGCGGTGTGCAACATGTTGAACCCATGTGTTGGTGACACTTGACATGCCTTTCTCTTGTAGTACCAATAGTAGTAGTAGTAGTAGTAGTCGTCGTCGTCGTCGTCGTAGTCGTAGTAGTCGTAGTAGTCGTCGTCGTCGTAGTGGTAGTGGCAGTGGTAGTGGGAGTGGTAGTAGTAGTAGTAGTAGTAGTAGTAGTAGTAGTAGTAGTAGTAGTAGTGATAGTAGTAATGGTAGTAGTGGTAGTAGGAGGTGCAGTTGCAGGAGTCGTCGTCGTAGTAGTAGTAGTAGTAGTAGT
>CAJNJA010007554.1:0-16050 GCA_905231915.1 Symbiodinium necroappetens
AAGCTGGCCAGCAGCGCGCCGTCGTCCTTGCGGACGGTCACCAGGGCGTTTTGGATCTGGAGGTCCCCAGCCGCGCTCTGCAGCGGCCAGCCATGAAGCGACCTGCTATGAAGGGACCCTCCAAAGGTGAAGTTGGAGCGCCCGCCAAGAAGCTTCGGACACTGCCACCGCTGAACAGGGCGGCAGATCCGCAGAACCACGTTTTCTTCTCGCTGGCAGACTACGACAACAAACTTGATGAGCTGTTTGAAGGAGGCCATGATGTCGTCTTCATTCGCGGCGGCGTAGCCACCGGCAAAACCACACTGGCGGAGCATTTGGCACGTCAGTTTCCCGACAAGTACGTCATGGTGCCCTTCACTGGCGCAGGAAGAGCATCTGTTTGGATGATACGAACCACAGGAGCTATCGAGAAAGCTACGGACAGGAAGACTGACAGAGATTGTTCAGCCGCGGACGGGAAGATTGACAGAGATTCTTTAGTCGTTGCCTTCGCGGAGTCCCTGAAGCTGGCGAAAGAGAGGGAGCTGACCCTCGTCTACGACGAGGCTCACACGCTTTTTGCGTCATCAGATCTATGCTCCACGCTCTTCAAGAGCGACGAAAAGCATCGACCAAAGCTTGTGTTATTCTCAGCCTCAGGCGTTGCATCCAGATCCGAAAATCTCACAGCGTCGACACCTACTGAAATCACCCAGAAGTTCATGTGGATTGCCGCCCTAACCCCGTAGCACCCCCATCTCTCGCGATGGGCCGTGCCTTCCAACTTATTGTCGCCGCCGCCGTCACCGTCGTGTCAGCGTTGTCCGAACCGAGCGTCGTGCGTCGAGCTCATCGTCCGAGCTGAGTGCGCTATCGAGCGTCCGAGTGCTGCGTCGTCGCCACGCCCGCCCAGTCTTGGGCGGGTTTTTGAGCGCCGGTTTCGAGCGGTTTTTGAGCATTTTCGGACTGGTTCTGGGGCTCCGCTGCACCTCTCCGCAGTTCGCGAGCGCAGGCTTGCGGCGCGAAACAAAGGCCCTGAAGGCGCTTCGGCGATGTGATTTGGCTGTGCGGGCTCTGGGTTTCACTCGTTAAACTTTGCGACGTGCACGGGGCAAATCTTCGGTGTGGTCATGTTTACAAGTGATGTGCTTCGAACGGGCAGCAGATGGTGAACGGTCTTTACTTTCAGGGGTAGCAGGGTGCAGCTTCAGCAATGAAAGGCGCACTGATGCCACATAGTTCCACAAAGTTAGCGATTTGTGAAATCGTTGGCGCGGAGCAGTGCTTGATTGCATGCCATGACTTGCCACCGATGTTGCGTGGTTGGCTTCAGCAGCTTGTTTTTGCCAGCAAGTTTCACACCAAGCGTATGCAGGCGCACGCAACATGCCCAAAAGTAGAAAATCATGTTTCACGAATTTGTTTTGATGTCTATACAAGCATGTTTCGCGAACTTGAATTGATGTACAAGCATAATTTGCCTGCAAGTTGCTCCCATCGCATTGCCACGGTGTCTTCGAGTGGCTGAAGCAATGGGAAGAGTACGCCAGAGATCCGTGCTGTGGGTGGTGATTTTCTTGTGGCTGCAACACGTCGGATGCCCCATTAGCTTCAGCGCACCCGATCGTGCCAAGAACTGGCTTCCCCGGCGTGCTCTTCCACCTGCCTGGGTTGCGCAGGCGGCAGAAGCATTTCGGGACCCGTCGGTCCAAGCAGTGTCGGCTGCTACTACTACTACTACTACTACTACTACTATTACTATTGCTACTGCTACTGCTGCTACTACTACTACTACTACTACTACTACTACGACTACTACTGCTACTACTACTGCTTCTGCTGCTACAATTGCGACGACTGCTACTACCAATTTATCAATTCCATTTCCTATGTAAAGCCCAACCCAACACCATGTGAAGCCCCAAAAATTCCTTCGAAGTTTGAGTGCTCGGCGAGAGAAAAAGCATCCAACAAAGTGGAGGAAACAGGCGATCTATGGAATTGTGCAAAATGCTTTTGGGGTTTAGGGGCTTGGGGTTTATAAATACGGTTATAAGGGTTACAAGGATATGATATGAGCTTATACAAAATAGGCTTTATAGGTTTAGGGGTATTGAGGTGTTTTAATAAGGGTCTAGAACGATATACAAGGTATTGAAAGTTCTACAATATGATGTTTTCTTCGTAAATGAAAGCCCATCGGACCACGTATATGTGCCTGTTACATACCTTTTAACTCTACATGGGAAGGCAAGCCCAACGCAGTGCAGCGCAGGCGGAATCCAGGCTAGCAGGCGAAATGCTGGCATGTAGGCATTTTATAAATGCCTGGCAACGCCGCAGGCGTTGTATTCAGCAGCGGAGTTTGTAGGGAGACCGGCAGAAGAGCGTGCGCTGCACTTGCATTCCTCGCCTTTTTGCGAAACGCCAGACGAGGCACAGCCGCTGGGCCGTCAGGCATCACAACGAGCCTTCGTGCATACTGCTCGACGATGAAGCTGACTGCACGTTCTTGCACGGTGCTGCCAAGCGGCTTGTGCGTGCAGATGTGCCGGCGCCGGTTGTCCCTGCCATCCGAGCTGGCCGTACAGTCGCCCTCCGCAAGCCCTCGTCGTCGGAGACGTGCTGCGCCGCCTGGTCGAACGCACTCTCGGGCGGGAGTACGCGTCCGAGCTCCAAGCCGCTTGCATGCCGTTTCAGTATGGCCTCGGCACCCACGCAGGCCCGGAGGCGCTGGTCCGTCTCCATCGTCTCCTACGCGTTGTCACTCCAATGATCCACGGGCGACGGTGTTGTCCACCGAGGCTGTGGGAGCCTTTGATCAGGTCTCCCGTCACGCGATGCTCGCGGGTTTGATGCACAGGCCAAGCCTGCAGCTCTTACTGCCTTTCGTGCGCCCATTCTATGCCGATTCTATGCTTCCGACACCATGCCTATCATGTATTTGTGGCAGGACGCTCAGGGCAACGCTCACGAAGTTTGGCAGGCCGCGGGAGGCGAGCAAGGTGACCCGCTCATGCCCGCTCTCGATGCCATTCGACGCCAAGGCTCAACACCCCGCTCTCGCAGCTGCCAACGCGCAGTTGCGTGAAGGCGAGGCGGTTTTGGCCTCCCGTGACGACATCTATTTTGTTGCGGCCCCTGGGCGAATCCGTGAGTTGCAGGACGTTTGCCAACGAACACTCCGCGAGCACGCGCGCATCGAGCTCAATCGCGGCAGGACCCGCTTCTGGAATGTCGCAGGTGAGGAACCTGTCTGCAAGCATGTTGGACCTGTGCGGCGAAAGTGAGGTCCCCATTTGGACGGGAGACTGGCCTGTGCGAGGAGCCGCAAGAAGGCTGTGAGTTCAAGGCCCCAGCGGCCTTTGGTTTCGACAGCGACAGCCGAAGACATCAATATGCGGGCACCCGCCACCGCAGCCAGATTCCTGCACATTGCCCTGCGTTCCACTGCTGCCGGAATTGCTGCGCAGACGCACCTGCGCCAGGCCGGCTATAGATCCCGCCTGCTGCGCGCCAACCCGGCGAAGACCTGGTCGTCATTCGTTCGTCGAGCGCGCCCTTGGAGAGCCGCTGCGGGGATGGCAACGAGCCGCCTCGCAGTCGGCCCACTTGCCAAAAACATTGAGGCCAGAGATGTTGTCAAACAGAATCGTGAACAGAAAACGGCCTGAAACACTGCCTGGACGAACTCCAGCCAGAAACATGGTTCCGACAGAAAGCTAATCGAATCTTGAGCCGACGTCCCAGTGAGCAGATACCTTTCCACATCATCCACATCATACGTGTGATGCCCGCCTGCGCCAAGTGGACCAGCACAGCATTTATCCAAGCAACGCGACGCGGGTTCCGGCGTCTCGGCACACACATGCTCCAACGACACCGGGGTTGGCAGGACACCAGAAATGACACAGACTGCTCGGTGAATACTGAAATGGCCAAGGCTGCCAACTGCGGGGGCAACGCGCCCGCCGAAACAGCAGCCCGCAGGACGAAGTGGACGGAGCCTGACAGAGCCCTGCCGTCATTGCCCGTTTGCGCTGATGTTGACGGGCCTACAAACGGCCCCGAATCAGGCCCCAACTTGTGAACGCCGAGAGGCTGTATGGCAGCACCGCTCGCAGGCGGGAGTCGACGCCGTGGAACGCATGATTGGCTCTAAACTAAAAAAAAATGTCGAGGTAGGCTAACCAGTCAAAGACATCCTTTGCGTTTCGAAAGCCGCGTGCCCTGCAGTGCTGGGAACAACCGCCGGAACAGCATTTTCGCCTGCCACATTGGCGGGGTCGCAAAGCTCGCCAAGGGCGTCGGGAGAGCCAGGGGCAAAGGCGCACGATGCTCGGTGAGAAGGGGCCGACACCCGAGATGGACGAGCGCAGTGGGTCCGGCAGCTCGAGCTTCATCATCAGTCCGGCCGGCGCGTGCGGCGACAGGCTCCTCACTGCGCAAGGCAGCGTCGGCGACTGACGAAGGTGTGGAGGAGGACCGATCGGCGTGTGGTCACGAAGCAGTACGGTGATTGGGGAAACTGGGGAGGGGGCCGGGGAAGGCCCCTTGCGACATCTTCTCGCGCAAAGAGACGTGCATACATGCAATATGATGCAATGCGCGGTGAAAGAGTAAATAACCTTGGCTGGCGGGTGCAGCCCAGCTGAAAGGTCCGCAAGCTTATTACGGCTGGCTTGCAGAGCCAAGCCTATAACCAGGCAGAGCTCCGCGCGGGGTGAGGCCTGGTACGGGCGGCAACACGGGCCAGGGCGCACGCGCGCTGCAAAGGGAACGATCTGAGGCACTGACTGGCAGCGCCTCGGCCTCGTGGCCTGTAGTGCCACGCGGCCATGGGGCGCTCTTCTGCGATGCGACCGTGGTATACGGGGCGGCGTTGAAGATCGCCGAGCACCGCAAACGCTCCACGTATCCTGACCACAGAGACTGCTGGTCCTCCGCTCGGAGATGGGTGGTGGGTGGAACTGTCCGCGGACTTTGCTGCAGACGAAGGGACCAATCGCCTGCCGTTGCGGCCCTGAGCCGGGACCGTGCCACACAGCCGTAGTGCCAACGTAGAGTTGCAGAGTCGACACACCCTGTGCAGGCCGAAAAGTTCGCGACGAGCATTCAAAGCTACGGGTATGCTGCACTCAGTGCTATGGCACACACAATGCCAGCCGCGCAGACCACTACGTGCGCCACATTGTACCGATGGTGAAGTTGGGCTGCCATGGTGCACGTCACCAGCAGGTGCGAGACGCGAAACAGGAGCAACAAGCTTGCGTCGCGAGCGCTGGTCCGCATTTTGTAGTGCTGTCCTTTCAGGCTTGCAGCTGTCCTGTCTATGCACAAAAACGTTGTCATTCCCTAGCGGCCCTAGCATCTGTCGGCACTCACCTTCATGCCACTTTGCTTGTGTTTGGCTGCTGGGACGTTTATTTTCGTTTTCGGGCTTATTTGGCTCAAGTACAGCTGAGCCGCAGAAGGGATCGGGAACATGAGCAGGCCAAGGTCACCACAGCGACGCGTGTGTCCCAGCATGGGCGACATGTCTCTAGACAGGAAGGGAGCCAGGCCGTGCTTGGAGCAAACTCAGGTCCGGAAAGACGATCTTCGGCTGGGAACCGCCAGGTGCGGGCTCATGTTTTCAAGAGCAACTAGGAAGATCAGCCAGAAGAACGAGCCGAACAGCTCGCAGCACAGGTTGGGCCTAATCTGTAAACCTTGTCATGTCAATCAAGTTCTGGTGTGATTCTTGATTGTCAGATACCTAGACTAGGACCCACCCACCAGACACGAGGTGAGCAGGAAAAGGGTCTGCGCAAAACATAAATACAGTTTGCATTGTTGTTGCTATTGTCATATTCGGCTTGCTGGCTTTTGGCCTTTGTGTTTTCTTTGATTCTCGCCCTTGTGACGATAGCAGCTTTTCATAGGACTGTTGCGCGGATACTTTTCAAATTTTCGCATTTTTGAGGTGGGTAATCGCATGCTTGTGTTTGTGCCAGCACCGCAATTGAAGCATTTATTGCTCGCAGACGTTAACATCGTGTTGATTGGGGTTTCCTTTCCTTGTGAGTTATTGTTAGATGGCATCATCAAACAAGCAGCAACGGCATGCTAAGCCTCGACGAACTCAATCACAGGGTTTTTATCACCACCGACAGTTCGAGGACCTGCGATGAAAGATGGGTTGTTTCAGTATGTCCTGGCATGGTGTGGGGTGGGTTGATCCAAAGCAATGAAAACCCGTAGCCGTCAGGAAACCAACGGCAATCCGCGTTCGACTCCCTCCAACTGTTTTGACTGCTCTGCATCAGTGTAAAAATGTGTAAAAGCTCTTAACCTTGCAGGAAACCCTTATGCTGCTTCGAAGCTCTTGTGGGTGATTTTGCCAGGGAACTGCGGATGCATTTTCGCAAGAACTACTGGCAAATGTAGTGGGTGTCTCAGTACACAGCGACAGGAGCTGGCAGGAGAGGGCAAGACAGCGAAATCTCGCGACCCCTAAGGCGGACGGCTTGCGCATCGAGATTGCCAATGCCCTCAGAGCCCTCGACTGAGTGATGCACCGAATTCCCATTTGCTGAATGCAAAGCTCATGCGGAATTGCCCTTTTGTTGATACTTGACGGGAAGGCGTGTCGAAGAATCAGCCGTGAGCTGTGGGCACTTTGTGGAACCAGGCATCGGACCGCAAGCAGCGGAGACCGGACGTTGCGAGAGCAGCCGATGAGTTGCAGCAGTTCCTCGGCTGGTACTGCTTCGTACAGTCATGCAGAGATTGTTGGAATCAAGTTCGAGTTTCGTTAGGGCAGAGCGCGATGCATTGGGACGCGAGATTTTGCAGCTTGGCTCGACCTTACGTTCATGGGTTCCGTTGTGCTTGAAGGATTCTAGCCCACCAGCCATAGGCGCTCCGCTAGTCGCTCGAAGACTCAGGCGCAACGCAAACCAGGAGTTGGGACGACGCTTTGTCACTCGACAAAACTGATTGTTTATGTGACTTATGTGTTTATGTTTGATGTTTTGCAGTCTTCCCGGTCTTCCCATCGAAAGGTTGCAATGCATTTATCCGTAGTGTCGCAGCCAGATCAGAAGGACCATTTGGATGCTTGCCACGTGCAAATCCGATCGACTGGCGAGTACATCCGAGAGGCCCGCCGATGCCGCAATTGTTGCCTTGCCACATGCCGGGTATTGTGCTGCCAGGCCGTGGACAGTTTGAGCACGCAAATGTCTCAGCTTGGATCGCGGACCGAGCTGTTGGAGGCCGTGTGGCGCAGAATCTGACTGTTGATCATAGAAGCCTCACCGTTTCTATCTCGTCCAATGCCCGTCCGCATCCATGTCCATGCACAGCCTATGACTGAGAGTCTTGCCAATGGTCACGACATTCTGGAGGTAAATGCCCGCAATTTCGGAGGCAGGTGGATTTTTCGGCACATTTTCGTGCGGCACAGCTTTGACAAGCACACAAAACCGTGGAACTGGCTTGCTTAGGGGTTTAAGCATCGGCGGGCTATCACATGGTGTACCTTTTTGTAATGTGGTGCGCCGCCAAACCACGAAGCGAGGGCTTCTCCAATCCTGACACAAATTACTGTTTTACGGATCAGCATTCTTGTCCTTGCCGGGATGGGCGAGATGAAACAAACAGTATTCAGCATTCCGTTTATTTTCCCTTCCCAGCCCTTCGCGTATGTTGTGGCAGTTGTGGCCATTTCGTCCATTGCATTCTTGCACGTGTTCTTTTTCGGTGACACAGGGCCAGAAGGAACTAGAAGATCCTACGCACCTCGCCTGCAAACAGAAGTTGTTGTCGATGTTTCGACACAAGACGAAGGGTATTCTTGAATTATGTCTTGGGCAGGTACCGCATCCCCGATCACAAGGCGAGGTGCACAGCTGCCATAGGGCACGATAGGCACACAAGCTGTCATGATGCTGATGCAAGATGGAATCTTTGTTGATATTGTCGGCAGGAGATACTCCTCGAGGTGCAAGCGTGGTCTGGATTGCTTTGCAAGGAGATTGCATTTATGCGGCGGCGAGACGCAAGTCGAGAGAGCCGGCTGGAGTGAATGACAGGTGCATGAAGCGCAGAAGTCGGCGCATGCACAGCTGAGGCAGGTGTCGTGTCGTAACTGGCAATGTGCCTCGAGAGCTCTGGACGCAGTGCTAGGGCCTTGTGGACCATCGTTGTTTTGGCTTGCCAACGTTTTACCACCCCGTCGTTTGCTATCTCACGGTACTAGCACTGGTGCTCAATGCGACACTCCAGTGTACAACTCCATCATGGTTGCATGCATCGCTTGAGGTCAGTGGTCACATGTAACAAGGCTAATCATGGAGATGGAGCAAGGCCGCATTCAGGCATCTGCACTCACACAAGCCGCGGCCATATCTGCGTGTGAACGGGGTCAACATCTTCGCGGGGCATGCCAATTAATTTCAGCTTTCGAGCTTGGTGACTTACATTGGGAGTCGGCGCGTTGAGAGGCAAAAAGAGTCAATTTAGAGCTGTCGTGCTGTGCCATGCCTTGCGAGTTCCCTTTTTGCCCACCACTCTGTCAGAAACGACCTGCATGAGCTACGCGATCAAATCGAAGAGTCCCTGCACGACAGGATCCGATTTTGTTTTGGGATGGCACAGTCTCTACGGCATTCGTGTAATGTTGCTGCAGCGGCCTCAAGAGTTTCCGGAAGTTTGCGGATGTTGCTACAGCAAGCACCGTCGCCGCAGAGAAAGTAGACAACGACACGAACTGCAGAGTCGCCAGCTATCAGTGATTGCAGGACTGGAAATGTGAAGCTGGAGGCCTGGCATGGGCCGTGACTGCAACGACACGCCACGGATGAATGATAAGCAGAGTTGCGAGCCAGGAAGATCCCTTGCAATTCTCTGAGTGCTTTTTAGAAGCCTCAGGCACTCTTGCATTCTCTGCAGTCCGACCTTCAGAGCGGCTGAGCAAGCACTAGTGCCTTCTTCCGCCAAGTGGCTGCGTTCTGCATCTACGGCGGATTATTGCAGCCTCGAAGAGCGTGATATTGTGGTCGCATGAGATTTACACGGTTCTTTTAGTCTTTTGGGCTTTCTTCGATATTCGGAGCTCTGTTGTGCGGTGGCCCCCCGCAAGGCTTGCGCCAAGAGATGAGCCACTCAAACGAGTGCCTGGGCGAGACTCGGGACTGGGGCGGAGGGGCTTGCGGCTTGGGTTTAGGTCCTTAGGTAGGGGAAGGCCTCCCTCACTCTGCAGATGAACGCAGGAGCTGGTTGAGTTCGCAGCTGCTGACCAAGGCAGCCCAAATTACATAATTTCCTTCGACGCCGCTGTTTAGTAGCACGTCCCACGCACATGTTTGCATGTTCTCCGATTAGAAGAAAGCTATGTTGCAGCCTTGCGAAGACTGCCAGGTCCAAAGGTCGATTTGCTGAAGGCCGATGTTGAGTCAGGTTTCCAGAACCTCCGTGTGGACGTGGCTTCTCGCTTGCACAACCCGGATTTGACACTTGTTTGTGCCAAAATCGCGTGCAAACAGGTTTGTTTGCCTGGAGGTGATGGGCAAGGGCGGACACATGACATGCTGAGGCAAGCTCGAAGAAGCAATCCTCTCAAGAAGTTCGACTTATGCTTGGCGAGATGGCCCGTATACAGAAGGCTGCATGGCGACTTGTGGCCTTCATTTCTTTGCTTTGCTTGACTGGGACTTGTTCCTGGTTTATGTTCTGAAGTTGTGACAGCAAATTCAGTAAATGATGAATATGTTTGCGAAGTGAGTCAGTGTCAGCTTCGACGCTTCTGTTCGTGAGGTGTCAAGCCGCCTCAGATATTTTGCGTTGCTGTTGGCTTACGTTCATGCCTTTCCTGCAGTTCATGGGCGTTGACTACCTGTCGCTGAAGTCGCTCCCAGATGTTGGCTCGGAGAGCCGCTGATCTGGAGATTCGAAGTTCTTACTCTAGGATCAGTCCGCTCCACGCACCATCCACAATAGATGGTGACAGGGCCAGTGCGCATGTCTCAACATTGTTTGCACCTGGTGCTTGCGCATTGCGCAGTGTGCAGTGCTCTTGAGTTAGGTCCCTCTGCTGCGGCGAGGCACGTTATGCGACCGTTATTCAGTGCAACTCCAAGCCCGCATGCTGAGATTCTTCAGCCTGTCGGATGGCTTTTGGTATCGTGCTGTGCGCCGTTCGGGTAGGACCTCCCTCCGAAGCTCGCGCACAATATCCCTGAACGAGGCAGGTGTTTACAGGGTCATATCGTATGTCATATCAGACCGGGGCGACTGACTGCGTCATAGATCCCCGGTCGCGGAATCCGCGAATCAGCAAGCACGCCCAAGAAAGACAGATCGGATGGCGAACCCAGTTAGGGCAGAGGCTTCAGGGATCGCATGTGGTATTACTAGTTTTTGGCTTTGAGCTGCGGCCTCAGGGACCCTAAGACATTGAGAACTTAAGATTTAAGTATGCATGTGGGTCTGCGCAATGAGGCTTATGGACTTCTCGTTGCTATGGCTTATGGCTTGAGAGGCCACAATGTTAAGCGTCTTTCGCCTGGCTGTATTGTCGGAGCCGCCCCATTGATTCCTAGCCTCTACTTCACTCCTCGGCGATCTGCTGCTTAGCTCCTCTCAGCCGAAGAGAATGGTCTGGTCTCTTGCATCCGGTCTGCGCTACGGAGGATAAGCTCGTGTCGACAACGGGCAGTGATGCGCTTGGCGATCTGGAAAAGCCGCAGAAGGACGTGCGAACACTGAACCCCGAATGCTCCGAATGAAGTTGATGTGTTCGATGTGTGGAAGCAGAGCGGTCCCAGGCTAGCACCTTCAAAATGCCATGTCTTTGCCATCAGGCAGTCCTGGCCTGACCGTCTCGCAGGAGTCTTCCCCAACGCGGCGCCGATCCTTTCGGGCTGCACTGTGCTCAGCTGGCGACTGTTTTGAATGGGATGAGCCGGCGCCGCGCCATTCCAGCTCTCCTCTCAGAACTCAAGGCCACTCGGAGATTGCAGAGCAACGATTGTTTGGAGGCAGGGCCTCAAGCGTTACGTGGAGGTAGGTCCAGGTCCGTACCAGTCTAGCCCAGACCGACATGTTTTGCAACTTGCAGGAGCATGCCAGCACCGGCGAGGCCGTCATCGCCGCGATGCCGGGGAGCCCGGCCTGTCGTCCTGTTTGAGGAAGCCTTTTTTTCCCTTAGAGGCTACCCTGAACTTCCTTGAGCGGGCTGTGCTTGCATAAGCGTTTTGCTGGATGGTAGGGAACGCAGCACGATCATGAGCCATGTGCATCCTCTGCAGTACGTGGCCACGTTGCCATGTTTCGGGCTTTCCCATGCTCGGCTTTTCCTCTTCTCCCGCTTCCTTCTTGCTTTCTGCTGGGATGGCGACGCGCAAGCACTTGGCAGGCATCCCATTCGGCTGCGGGACCTTGGCTTGCAGACGGAGCGACTTCACGCATGTGTTCAACAATGAGTTCGATACGTAGCTGCACTCCGTCATGTTGTGAGCCCTTCTGTAGTGGATGATGCTTGCACCCACTTTCGCTTCAAGCGCAGAGGATGACTTTATACGGAATAGTGAATAGTACTGAATACTTGTACGCGGGGGCTGTTGTCATCATCCCATGCTGGCCGAAGTTGTGTAGAGAATCAAGCTGCCCTTCACCTGGTTGCACCTGCAGGAGAATCATACTCACGACAGGGCTGCAGGTGCCCCAGGACCAGTGAACCTGAAGATGTCCCTGCTTCAGACAATCACGCCCCATGAGGCCCAAACCGACTCCACTAATGTGGAATTTTCGAAGAAGAAGGAGAAAAAGTGCCCTGGTGAGATATGCCGTACAGGGCTTTGTGTGACGCCAAGCATTCGGTTCCCAGACGGCTGGCCGCCGCGCAACTGGATCCGAAGAAGAAGCTGCGAGTGGAAACTCAAAGAGCCTCCGTGTCGCTGCGCCGCATTTCGAACTCTTCAAGCGACGTGAACCTTTGGCAATGCTTCTCGTCCGAACACTGATCGATGCCCAAGGTTTGCCGGTGCAGATCAGCTCAAGAGGGATGCGCAGCTCGCTTCGATGAAGCCACCTTACAATGTGCCGCTTGCCCCTATAATTAATTGCTGTCGGGAAACCATGCTCGTCAGAAAGGGCAGGCGTGAAAGTGCTTGCTTGCGATCGTCTGCAGCAAAGCTGCTTTCAGGTTTGACTTCCAATGTCGTGGATACACAAGAGGATCACTTGTTAGCAGGAAATGGCATCTGCCAGGAATGCCAAGAACGGCCATCAAAAAGAAATGATGACTCGAACTTGAGTCAATTGACCTGATCCTTTGATTCGGAGCGGTATAATAACGGAACCGTCTCAAGTCCAGAAGCCTTTATGCCATTCTATGCTGTCTGTATGCCGCACGAAGGTTTGAGTACTACCACGAGACTGGCCTGGCACAAAGGATTGCCAAGAGCCCCATGTTCGAGAATGTTACTCTGTCAATTGCGTGCGCCTCAGCACAGAGGGACGTGGCACACGATGTGGGTCGCTGGCTCTCCGTGAGGTCTGCCTCAGCGCACTGTGGATTGCAGTGGACGCTGACCTCAACACTGCTGCGGCCCTCATCGATGCGGACCCTGTCTTCCAGATTATGGAGAATGTGTTCTGCAGCCTGATCACAAGACCGCCGTAAGCATTTCGCTTCACGAAGTTAGGTTGGGTAATGCGGGCACGTTTTGGATGATTCATTATAAGGCACATACTTCATCCTGGAGATCTTGGTGCGGTTCTGTGCCTTTCAAAGGCTGGGCGAGCCGGCGAATTGCGCAACTGTTGAATGGGACGTGGCTTTTTTGATGGCCGATTCTGTTCCCTGCAGTGCTGTCATTGGCATGCCATGTGTGTGACAAAACTGGCTGCTCTAGCTGACATGTTTCGCGACATCTCAAAGACTTGCAGCCGCAGCAGCAGCAGCAGCGGCGGCGGCGGCAGCAGCAGCAGGCAATTCAGAACCGAGGCCTCCTCACACCATTTAGCCTCCGTGTGTTGCTCCTGGAGACATAAGCAGCAAAGCGACAGCTTGGGATTATATCCGGAGAGCGACTACATCTGCTTTGAAAGTGTGGCTAGGCACTCCCCGGTCGGTCAGGCTTGGGGGTTCAACAGGATGGGCTTTGGGTGTTGCGGTATGTTGCGGTGCCGCGTGCCACTGCTTTCGATACCAGAAGGGGAAGGCTGCATTGCGGTGTTTGGCCCCACAGAAGCAGGAGTCATGCAACCCAGCTTTCATGGCTCTGACCGAGTGCCGTCCTTTCCAGAAGCTGGGCCGATGGCACAACCTGCCCGCCTCAGTTTTGGGGTCCTGGCCTATACGTGCACGACAGGAAATGCAACTCTTTCAAGGATCCTTGGTTCGTCTTCGACATGTGGCTTGGCAGATCTGGGCGGGCTGATCCGGGCGGATTTTTCACTGGAGTGTCGCAGCCTGGGAACATCAGAATAATACACCATTCGCCCTCCAAGGATTTTGGTGCTGCTCACCGTTGGAGAGGTTTGGATTTTGACCCTTGTCCTTGCTGCCGCTTGCCATGGATGAGGGAGAATTCATGCATAGATCCCGTCAGGGGCTGACCTGCTGCCGAGGTTACCGGGCAGCAAACGTCGATGATACAGGGCACCGGCCTTCTGCGGATGCTGCGCTTGGTGAGGTGCGCCTTGCGACGTGCGAGCTTCTCC
The DNA here is from genome assembly GCA_905231915.1 of Symbiodinium necroappetens. NCBI lineage: Eukaryota > Dinophyceae > Suessiales > Symbiodiniaceae > Symbiodinium > Symbiodinium necroappetens. Next base: position 13,696 of record CAJNJA010007554.1, read on the forward strand.
GAACCGGGTTGGACAAGGGTATGTGACGAAAGGCGGTGGGCCCGGGAATGTGCGCACATATCATCCAGCTTGCCAACAGTCGAGTACTGCGCAAGCATTCAACATCAGCCAAACCGAACCTGAGTTTGACCGCTGAAGTGGCTACGTAAAGTCCGAAAGCTACGTCAAGTTGCACGTGCGTAGCGATTGGACTGTGTGAGCAGACTGAAGACTGTGCTCCCCGAGGGTCTTTCGGCTGACGAGGAGCGCTTTCGTTGAAGTTGGTCCTTGGGTTGACTCGTCAGGTAAGATGTGAGACAGGGTGATGTTGGTACTCTTGTGGGTATGCAGGTATGCCCTGCTTTCGATCATTCTAGGCCTCTTCAGGCTTCCGCGCAGGCTTCAAGATGTCAGGCTTGATCTGCGTCCCGCTCAAGCTACGGAAGGATGACGAAGCTTCTGCGGGCCTGCCCCGAGCTCATGATCGTCCTGAAGGGTCTCGCCTATGCCATGCGATCCGTGAGCCACTGGGACGAAGGTCGTTGTGTAGGCAGTGCTCTAATGCAGCCGTCAGGATGTAGGCAATGTAGGCTCTAGACCCATCTATGGAAAGGGCTTGGTTCTGAGGCGTCTTCTTCGGAGTGTGGATCATCCTCATCTACTTCTGCAGTGTGATGTTCAGGCTCCCGCAGCTTGCATGTCGTGTCGTGTTCGCAGGATCTGGCAGGAGAACACTTCCAAGCAAGCTACAACCTGCAATGACCAACCCTGCACAACCCCGCTGTATCATCTGCAGCGCAGCATCGTGTCACATGCTTGAGCAGGTTGTTCGCTGATGGAAGCGAGATCGGCACTGCGGCTTACTTCGATTCCGTCTTGTGTGCTGGCGGCATATCTCACATGAGGCTCTTGCTCGCAACCTGAATATAGCTCATGGTTTGAGATTCCGAAGTATTGCCTGGCGGCGTGACCGTCGACTCCGCAGCCAAAAGGCCGGTCGGCGTGGGTCCCGTCAACCCTACACTGAGGTCCGTCATGAACACCCTGTTTTTGCGAGGCTGCGGTGATCTGCCTCGAACGATTCGCACCCGTGATTTTCCCGATCAAGCAAAGCAGGCATCTTCGGCGACAACGCGGACTTCATCGTCAGCATCACATCTGTCGACCCCTGGATGTCGCATACCCAGTTCTGTGGATGCGTCTAGACGACACGCACTGCTATTAGAAGGCTTCTGGTTTCTGCGTGTCGGGGGAAGGTGGGCCTTCTTGATACCGTTCTTGGCGGTTGCAGCTGGGTCGCATGCCGTGCATCTTGCAAGGGTAGACGTGGGTCTGGGTTGCTTCAGACGCATGCTCTCTTCAAGGAATGACGGGATGGAGGGAGAGAGGGACGGAGGGAAGGGAAGGCAAGGGAAGGTGTGAAACTCATTTCATGTTTGCACTCTGTGTGATAACGGGGTGGTTCGGTCCGAGCCTCGGATGTTCGGCTTGTGAGTCGGAGAGTGCAGGCGTGTGCGCCCGGGGTTTCTGGATGCTGCAGATGCTGACCTTTCGGCTGTTTTCTGCAGCCATATCAGCTCAACTTGCAGCTGCCTCTGCATGAGCTGGTGTTCCGCCCCCCAATTGCTACTCGACAGCATGCACCAGCAGGTGTGCTTTGCTTGTCCGTACGTTCCGGTACAGTACATATATGTATAGAGGGGTTTGCGTGTGTGTGTGTGTGTGTGCGCACAGGCATATATATATATGTACATATACATATACATAAACATACATACATGCATACATGCATACATGCCTACATGCATACATACATACATACATACATATATACATATATACACATATATGTATATAAGTATGTATGTATATATGTGAATATGTGATAGAGTGTGTGTGGGGGAACACACCTGAACATGGTGAGTGAGTGATCTTTTTCAATGAAGCGCAGGGGTGAGTGAGCCCATTTCCAAGCAGTGCATCGTCGCCGACACATGTAGAGTGCAGGGGGGCATGGCTTTTACTCACTACCATGCCCAACGAAGCTCTGTGAGTAAAGGGGAGATGCCTGAGGACGCTCAGGCATGTACTTGCGCCTGAGGACGGCACCCAATCCTCAACGGGGACTGGACCCTACTATCCCCAACTCGGTGCCGAGGACAGAAACCTTATCCTCACTACTGAGCACCAGTGACCGGACCCTTTATCCCACCTTGCCGGGGACAGGACCCGTATCCCCACTATCTGGCAAACGACGACGATGTCAAAGACGGCGACGACGACCCAGTCTTCTTCGCATCAGTTCTCGCCAAGCCTAAGTTTGTCTGTTCTGGCATCTCCCGCCATGGGGCCAGATCATAGCCGGCAACGCCGGAG
>CAJNJA010007555.1:0-16046 GCA_905231915.1 Symbiodinium necroappetens
CACGATGGTAACTTTGCGGGGTGGGGGTCAGTGGGGAGGGGATTAAGAGGTGGGGAATAGAGGGAATCCGAATAGGAACCTCTGACCGCTTCGGCCGGGGCCGAGGCGAATTTACAAAATTCAGCCTAAACTCTACCATGTGTCCCCAAACCCACAAAAATAGTGGGTTGTGACCCTTCAATTAGAGGGTATAACTCCTGAAACAGTAGGGTTTTGGATCCCCAGGTACACCCCAAGGAACCCTTTTTTTGGAGAGGGTTTAGGGTTTGGGCCCATGAGGATGTCAGGGGAGTTTCGTTCAGGAGGGTAGGGTAGAGCCAGGAACTTTGAGTTTACGGTTCTTGGTGCTTGCTGGCTTAGGGAGTTAGAATTACAGTAGAAGCCAGAAAGTTGGAACGTCATTATCCTCATGCCCCTAATACAAAGTGTAAGGGATCTTAACATTAATCATCCTAAATCCAGTTTCCACCTTTTCTGGGGTTCACTGTAGGGCCCTAAATCTTAATCCCTAAACCCTAAACCCCAAAACCCTAAATCCTAAGCCCTTAGTATTGCAGTAGTTCAGGGTTTATGGGTGAGGGTTTGAGGGTTTTTGGATTTAGGTCTTGGGGGGTTTAGGAGTTTTAGGGGTTTGGGGCTCAGGGGGTTCAGGGGTTTAGGGTTTTGGGGGGTTTGAGGGTTTGATGGTTGTAGGGTGTGGGGTTTACCCTGAAAAAGGACCCTAAAGGAGACCCTAATGCAGAGAACTACCCAATGTGATTTTTGTCTGCATCGGCCCCTCCCTCTGTCCCCAAAACTTTAAAGCTGAGGGTTGAGGGACTAGGGCCTCAAAAGCCCTAATTCCCGAACCCCTAAACCCTGAACCAATAAACCCCTATCCTCCCCAAACCCTCAACCCTAAACTTTGAACCCCCTACCTGGACACCGGCTGAGAAAGTACAGGTATCTTGGAATTGAGGGGTTTCGAGGTTGGGGTGTAGGCAGTTTAGGCTTACGTGGGTTAAGATGGGACTTAAGGCCCTTGTTTAAAGCTGAATACCATTCTAAAGCCTAACCTTATTTCATAAACCAAACCCTAAACTCCAAACCCGAAGCCGCTGAGGAATACCAAATCCATCTAAATCCTAAGCCCCCGCACCCAGGCCAGCAAACAGATGCCACCGGAAGGACGCAGACCGAAGAACTTGAGGACGGCGGTGGCGGTTTGACCGCACTTTAAGGTCTTCTCGCAAACCCTAACCCAAAGGGTCCACATATACTACCATTATGGAATTAAGCCCCCAAAGACCAACCTTATTATGGTTTGGGGGGCCTAATTCCATAATAGTAGTTGTTTATGGACCCTCTGAATAAGCCTAAGTGTCCAAGTAGTCTTTGTTTGTGGGTGTTGGTACTCATAAAGGCCCTAAAGTCCTTAAGTAATGAATACTTGGACCCTTAGCTTAAACCTTAAACCCTAAAACCCGAAACCCTATTCAAATCCTAAACCCTAAAACCCTAAATCCTACACCCTAAACCGCTGCAGGGTGGATCTTTGGTGTGTGGGGGGCTGTAGGCCCGGTCAGATGAAATGTTCCGGTTGATTTAGGGTTTGGGAACTGGGGCTTATAGGGGTGTAGAGGGTCCAGGGTTTAGGGTTTAGGGTCTTTGGGAGCTGGGCTTATAGGGGCTTAGGGGGTTTAGGGTTTAGGGTTTGGGAACTGGGGTTTATAGGGGTTTAGAGGGTTTAGGGTTTGGGAACTGGGATATATAGGGGTTTTGTGGGTTTAGGGTTTGGGAGCTGGGATTTATAGGGGTTTGGAAGGTTTAGGGTTTGGGAGCTGGGGCTTATAGGGGTTTAGAGGGTTCAGTGTTTAGGTTTTAGGGTTCGCGTAACTGGGGTTTATAGGGGCTTAGAGGGTTTAGGGTTTAGGGAACTGGGATTTATAGGGGTTTAGAGGGTGTAGGGTGAAGGGAATATGGCATGGCTCCTGTGTTTCGCTCTTGATGGCTCCTGCAAGCTAAGTCCTAGGTGGTATTAGGGAGACCCTTTAAAGGGGACCCTTCTGAACCCTACTTGTGGCTCTCTGAAAAGGGATCTTATTGTGAGAGGGTCTATATCCCCAAGGGTCCCCTTAATCCTAACTCCCGCTAAGGTGGTGGAATGGGAGCCGGATGAGATCGAGTCTGTGCTGTTCAGTAGTAGCAAGAAGAAGTAAGGAGCAGGGCTGCCCGGCGCTGCTTGTGCAGCAGAGGCCTCAACTTGCAGCACACATTTGTGTGTCTGTTTTTCCACGCGGTGTTGGTTCTTGGTCACACCGCGGCTATCCTCAGATGGTCGCCAGCGATTTCTCTCCAACAGGGAGGGGTTTCCGGCACCGTTGACCAAGGTACCCAGTTCATCAAGTATTCAGTGCTGTCCTTTGACTTTCCAGTCTTACTGGATGAAAGCGACCATGCAATATTGCATCGGTTGATGAGAGTACATTGTGTACAGTTGCAGCAGCATCGCCCATCTTCCAGCACCTCTAGATGCTACTGAAACAGCATGGACTCCGCCTCAGCGCAGTTCGAAACTACTCCCAACCTTGAGTGCCAACTTGGCCAATTTCGTTTCCACTATGTGCAGGCTTCATGTTAGGCAGGTATCGACGCAGGCCACTTAAGAGCCCCGAGAATCATGGGGCAGTATTCGTTGTTCAGGTCCCTAGTATATTCTGCATATTCTGCCTTATCCTCTACCCCAGACCCCCTTGATTAGATCCCGACATTCGGCCTCTTAATCAAAAGGCAGTTTGTGTAAAACTCCGTGAGGGCTCCTTAACTTTAAGGGATCTACTTCTTGGATCCTTCTGGGGTTCTGGCTCAGGAGATCCATTGCCAGAGGGCCCTATCTATGTACTGTTGTGGGCGATACTTCCCTAAGTCGTAAAAGTAATTCCTTGCACAGGAACCCTACCTTCTACTGTATGTGTATGTATGTATATATATATAGAGAGAGAGAGAGAGCGGCAATAAAAGTGCTTTTTGAAGAAACCCTAAACCCCTAGAGGAAGCCTTAATTAAATCGTTCTACTAGATAAGTACTTAGAAGTAGAACCCTTGTTGACGGAGTCTTGTTTTTCTGGGTTTAGGGTGTAGGGTTTAGGATCTTAAGACGGGTGTTCCCTGTAAGGAGTCCTTGTTAAAGGGTTCCCTTTAAGGGGTCGATCTATACAGCTTCTATACAAGTTTATTGTATCGGGTTTAGGTTCCAGGGGCGGTTTATTAGGGCTTGTAGGGTTGAGGCTTATATTAGGTTCAGAGTTTAGGGTTTGGGGTTCAGAGTTTTCAGAGTTTAGGGTTTAGGGTTCAGAGTTTAGGGTGTTGGGACCGGCGCATGAGGCGACAGTCTCGTATTGACTTTCTCCCTTGGCTTGGCTTGGCTTGTCCCATTGGCAGCAATCTCCATCTAAACTCTCGGGCCGGCATGGGCCATGTATGAACTCGACATACAATGTATGTTCGAGCTTGTGATCGCTGAGGCCTATTCTCCGATCCCCATATGAACCTATGCCGTCATGTAAGAACTCCTCTCAAAGAGTACATGCTGTACATGCAGAGATGCGCTTGCGATTTTGTCTCCTCAGGGTCCAAGTGCCTGTATAGGATGTCCTTGTGCCTTCAACTTACTGTACAAACGAGCCCTCCGCGAGCCTACGCCTCAATCCCAACAGCCCTGAGGCAAAGGTATCATACTTCTATACAGCTACTTGGACCCTTCGAGGTTTTCTTGGGAAAGCGATGGCTGGAGGGCTTGTTTTCGTTGACTAGATGTGGATTGCAACGGTCCCCTGTAGCTGCGCAGGTAACGTAGAACTGACTTTCCGTGTGCGGGTGTATATGGGAGTTTCCGGAAATATGGGAACCCCAATATAGTACCCCAAAGAGTAGGATCCTTATTATAAGGGCCTCAAATAAGGTATCCTTATTTTCGGAAACTCCCATACATTCCACCTTATTTTGCCTGAGGACCCCAAACATCCCCCATCCCGAGACCGCTCCAGCAGCACTCCAAGGCTTTCGGAAAGCAGCTTTGGTAAAATGGATATCCCTGAACTTGGGGTTCGGTGGTTCGGGGGTTTAGGGTTTAAGGTTGAGGGGTTTAGGGTTTAGGGTTTAAGGTTGAGGGGTTTAGGGTTTAGGGTTTAAGGTTGAGGAGTTTAGGGTTTAGGGCTTAGGGGTTACCATAAAAGGTAGAGCAGTATTACACCACCCCAAATCCCGATGAGTGGTCTCTTTCCGCCGTCCACCATGCCTAGACCCTTCAATGCAGTGCTTTTTTTGGATGACCTATTCTATGGCTTCGGATCTCATAATCAGCAACTAAGGTACCCCCAAAAAGGTAATTACTGCATTAAAGGGTCAAGGTAAAAGACAGAGCAGTAAGACACTCCACACCCTAAACCTGTAAGCCCCTAAATCCTAGACCCCTAGCCCTAAAAACTCTAAGCAGCCTCTCGGGCAGTGGAGACTTACCTTGCGAAGTCATCAACCGCTGAGGTATTCAAACGAGGCTACCCAGCTGAATACGGCGGCTCGGCGAGATGTTTATTAACTACCAGGTCTCCCAGAAGTACCCATGTGCCCCTTTTTTGCTTTGGAGAATGTGAATTCAAGGGGGTGCCCTTGTTTATGCAGGGAATACTGGGTAACGTAGACTTGCTGCACTAGTAGATAACATGGTCATCGGCAGCCAACTGCCCTCTTAACGATTTTTTCGCCGATCATATGGGAGTTTGAGAACATCAGGGGATCATAGAGACCAGAGACCCTTCTAAGAAGGGTCTCTAGTATGGGAGTTTGAGGAAACAGGGGGGGGCAAAACGACCTTGCATAGTCGGATCCATTTTTAAAGCAGCCCCCACAACATGGCCGCTCACATGCAGAAGCCCCTATGCCCCATCCTAAATGGTAAAGTTTTTCAACCTAAATCTGGCCATCTCAGGTTGTTGTGAACGCAGCAATGGCAGCCTGTGGGGCCAGTGGCACATGGCAGCGCGCGGTAGCCCTGACCCACCAGCTGCAGTATGCCTGGCAGGCACAGGGTGGCTGTGGGGTTCGCTGTGTTGAACCCTTCTACCAACTCTTTCAACAACCCTTATAGAAGCCTTTGAAGGAACACCACAAAGTTCAAGGTTTGGGGGTTTAGGGTTCAGAATTAAGGAAGGCTTTGGCTCGGAGGTTTAGGGTTTAGGATGGATGACTAGACTTCAATTCGCCATTTCGGGCAGCTTCCTGGTGATCAACATCCTGACAGTATCCTGTCTCAGGTTGGGGCTCGAGGCCTCCTTCCTCCGCTGTTCCAGTTTGCAACTCTAGCACAGTCTCATAAAGCCTAAATCCTAAATCCTAAACCCTAAATCCTAAACCCTAAACCCTAATCAAACCAAGCTGTTGAGCCCTTCATGTACAACCTCGAAGCATCCCTTGACGTTGATTGTGTTGCAGGCACTCAGCCAAGCCCCAGATGAAGTGTCTTTCAACACGACCATTGCCGTTTGCGCGGCAGGGCAGGCAAGTCGATGGGGAAGCCACAAGTTGCAATAGGCATCTTCCGCATCTGATTTTCCCAAAGTCGAATGTCAGATTGCGTAGCGGTCATCGGGCTGGTGTATTTATGTGTATCTGTCATGTAAAGCGACATAGTGGTCTGTATGCATAGCGGACAGGAGATACTCAAGACAGTCAGCTAACGGAAAGTCGGAGGAAGCATTGAAATGAAGACATCGAACCGAAACAGCGGCACTGAACAGAACAGTACCATTCTGCTTCTATATATATATATATATGTATGTATATATATATATATTGATTGGACCTATATCCTACACATAAAGCCTGTTCTATAGGCATGGGAGATGGCACTTCATTTCTTCCGTGCGATGAAAGACTTGCAGTGCAATGTGGACGCGGCTGCTATTGGCGCAGTGCTCGGCGCCTGCTCCCATGGACGCTGGAAGGACTGCCCCTTTTGTCATCCTAAGATCCTGGTCGGTCTTCGGGTGCTATCGCTTACCCTAGGACTCAAAATGGCCCAAACGCCTTGTGTAGCACGGTCTTCGGGCCCAAAAGCCTTAACTTAAGATATCAGTCCTTAGAGCCTTAGGCGAACCGAGGGCCAAACCCTGAACATTAAACGCAACTAGAACTCGGAAAGTCTCAAGCGTCCCGAAGACACCGAGAAATCACAAGAACTCAAGATCCCTCAACCCTATATAGGGTTATAGGGGTTCATAGGGGTTCATAGGGGTTCATAGGGGTTTATAGGGGTTTATAGGGGCTTGTCGGGTAAACTCAAGAACCTATGCGATTCTGCTCCCAAAAGTTTTCATTGTCCGAAGAGGAGGCGCAGAAAATCGCTGCCGACGCCTTCTCCGACCGCTTACCACCGACAATGGAGAGAGCTCTCCAGAAAGCCTGCCTCAGTGCCGGCTTGAGCTGTGGTCAAAACGGACTCCTCTGCATCGGCTGGTCAAGTTAGCCCCTCTGCATCAAGCTTTGCACCAGTATCCTCTCCGGAGCTAAGGTAGCAGCATGTTGCATGATAACTACAGTAAAAAAATGTATGAAAAGACTTGTCCAGCAACCGACACGCAGCTGGCTGCACTCCAGTAGGCGTTTTGACATGCGCAGCTCAGATCCGGCTGATCCTTGGCATACTGACAGCCAGAATCGGCACATAGCATGCTAGAGGATTTAGGGCTTCGGCTTGGGGTCTAATGGGGGTTTCCGAAAATAGGGGACCCTATTGTAGTACCCTTAATAGTAGAATCCTTATTATAGGGACCCCAAAATAAGGTACCCTAATTTGCGGAAAGTCCCTAATGATTGAGGAGGGTCTAGGTTGCGTCTGTCAGAGCTGCACCCTATGGCACCCAGCAAGCATCGCTTGCTCGTCGTCGGTCAGTTCTTCCTTACGGAGCCGTGCTTAGCCTTGAAGCGCCAAGCAATTCAGAAGCCCTGGACCATCATAACCACATGTGCGCCTGACACCGTTGCCTGTCAACAGCACCTGGCTCGCAGCTACATGCAGACTTCCTTGAGGCTAGGTCCCCCAGTAGTACCCTTTTGCCCTTTTTCTTTTTGGGTTCCCATATTAAAGCCAAACAGTAGAAAAAAGGGTACCTAGGAGGATTGAGAGGGTGAGCTCGAGGATGGTGACTCAACAGATCGGGGTATCAGTTGCTGCGGGCACCTCTCTCCCTCTCCATCTCCTTCTCCGGCTTTCGGGCTGCTTTTTCATAGGAAAAGCTGCTTGAGTGCCGAAAAGCAGGGCAGGATAACTCGAACTGTGGAGGACGCTTCGGCGCTACCAAGCCTTTCTTTCTGATGCCATGCCGCCTACAGCTGCCGATCAACTCGAGCTTTGCTTGCGTAAAGAAAGCGGCGAGATTTGGCAGAGGCCCCCCCGCCTCAACCCAAAACCCTTACCCCCTAAACCCCCCGTGTGCAATGCTCAACTTCCAGGCCTTGATAGAAGCCTGAAATTACATGTATTATTCTTTCTAAATCAGGGCCATTAGAGTTCCTTTTTTATAACTATAGGATAGAATTGTCTGTCAAGCCTTTATTCTAGGTCTTAAGGCCCCTATATCATGGGATGAAGCCGCGTCCAGCGATTACCCCGAAGCTGCAAGCAGTCTGCAGACATGAGGAAGAGCCTTTGAACCGTCAAACCGAAACGCTTTCAGGTAAGCATACCCATAGGCTCCATAGTAGTTCCTGTTGGGGGGGGGGGGTTACCCCAAAAAGGAACTACCATGGAGCCTATGGGTAGTGATTTCGATTTCAGCTGCCGCGACGGCAGTTGAGAGCATGCATGCATCAGACTAGATCAGAACGTTCCGAGTTTAGCGGCGTACCGGCGCAGCCCCAACAGAGGAGTCTTCAGGCACCGTGCCTCAAAGCTTGCAGCCGAAAGACCTGAAAATTTTGCCAAACACCTCCAGCCAAACCCGAAACAAGAGGCCGAAAGCTCTGCCTTAGAAGCCTGAAGGATTACCAACATGATGCCTCATCGTTCCTGAACATACTATACTCATCTTAAACCTGACCCCAACAGCCTTCTCTAATGATTAACCCCTTTCTAAATTAATTTGACACCTTCAGCCGAAGCCTGCATCTAAACCGTAGCAGAGCTCCGGCCCTGACCCCTAAATCCCAGACTCTGAACCAAAGGCATACCAAGTCTTGAAGCCTTGAACCTTAAATCAAATCCCTTCGAAAGCTAATTATGAGCCTTAACTCAAACTACACTAAATCCGAACCCCTGACTTCGGAAACGCCCAAAACAGACCTGTGTTGAAACGGTAGTGCGTTCACAGTCTCAGCCCTGAACGCATGCGAAAAAACCTAAACCCTAAACCCCTAAACCCCCAAACCCTAAACCCCCAAACCCCCAAACCCTAAACCCTAAACCTGGCATAAACCTCCTAAACCTGAACCCTAATTTAAAGTACTATTGCTAGGCGCACCTTTCGGACGGAGCTCAAGCACCTCGGGTGTGTGGCCGATCTGAAAACGTCGCTCGCTTGACCTGGTTGTCTATGTTTTGGAGCTGGCATAGACCCTGAACCCTAGTCCCTACTTGGAGGTTCATGGGTATAGCTATAAGTGGGGATAGAAGTAGGCTAACTGTATTTATAACCCATATTGGGGGACTTCTAACCCCATTTAGAAGTACCCTAAAACCCTAGCCCGTTAGCCCCTAAAGAGCGGCAGTTAGATGTCAGAACCCCCGTTTGCCGTTTAGGGTTGAGGCGTCTAGGGCTTGGGGTTCGGGGTTTAGAGTTTAGGGTTTAGGGGTTTAGGGTTTAGTTTAGGGTTTAGGGTCTGCCATGGTATGCCATGGTCTGTCTTAGTCATTTTATCTGTTGGTGCTTCATGGTATTCTCTAGCGGCCGGGGGCAGAGAGATAGGTTTGAAGGGCAGCTTCTAAGTCTAGCTGCCGCTTAGCCAAAAAGGGGGTCCTATATTCATAGGGGTAGCTCTGTAAACTAAATTCCCTTGTTTAGGATCCCTTTTTTATAAGGCTGCCGTACTATTTTGGGGGGACCTGCTACCCAGGTTAAGAAGGTTCAGGTCGAGAGGCCTGGCCTCAGCTCTAGATGTGACACCGGAAATCGGAAACTTGCCCTCAACCCCTCACAGATGGACCTAGCAGTTTAGGGTTTAGGTTTTAGAGGACCTGGCACCCCTAAGCCTCTAAACCCCTAATTCCCTAAACCCCCTAATTCCCCAAAACCCCTAAACCCTAAACTATGTACACTGTCTGCAGCCCCGCAGTGTTTCGTTTCAAGCTCGTGTATCGAGACTGAGCATAATGGGTAGCGACGAAACGCGTCTTTCACATACTCGACGACCCCGAGGGAATAGGGTTTAGGGTCGAGGGTTCAGGGTTTCTACCATAACTGCTGTAAACAAGAACAACCAATTATATGAGTTTGATATGCTGCCCAAGCACGAGTCTGGTATGATGCGGTTAATCAAACCTGCTCGGCCGTCACTATGTGACGTCAGACTGCGGCTGACTACAGAATGCCAAGGTTGCAATCCATCGATCAATCTACGCACATCCCTCGTCTAGGTCGTCACAGGTTACATCATGTTTATCCGTTTATCCTTGTGAGGACTCCATGAACATCCACCATGCCCATATGCGCAGCTGTTGCTTACAGCATCAACCCGTCGTCTTCAAGCTAGAGATTCGCATGCAGAGCCTGAGGAAGCCAGGATATTTGGTCTTGCATACGCATCTCACAAAACCAAAGCTCTAAACCCCTAATCCCCGAAACCCCTCAAGACTAACCCTTATATAACCCCTAAGCCCTAAAACACTAAGCCTAAACCCCTACTCCCCTAACCCCTAAACCCCCATATCAAACACCAAGCCCTAACCGAGTGCCGCTTCAGATTTGCAAAGACTGGGGAATCTTCCAGGTTTCTGGCATCGCTGGACCCGCGCTCGCCACCACCCACGCTTGTCGCCCTAGAACAGACTCTTGTCACGTTTTAGGGTTTAGAGTTTAGGGTGTAGGGTTGAGGGTTGGGGGTTTAGGGTTAGGGTTTAGGGTTGAAGTGGTTGAGACGGATGCACGATTCCAAGACATAATGTCGTGTACTTTGGAGCCTAAAAACCCTATCTGTACTTCCTTATAATCCTACAAGGGGACATGGTCACCAAGTGTACTGGCCTCTATATTCGGGCAGCCTATCCTTTGCTCACCATCAACAGAACAAGGTTACGGCTTAGGGCTGAGGGCTTGAGGCTATTGGGATTTGGGGATTTAGGGGTTTCGGGCTCAATGAACAGACAGGACGTTGTAGTGACAACTCAGCATTACATCTTGTAGCACAGTGCAGCATGCCACGTTACCTGGGCAACTCGTGTGCCGTGCTGTAGTCTCCACTCTGATGTAAACACGGGCACACTCCCAAGCCCTAAAACTACAACAGTTTAATGCTGTATGTAGTTGTCATGCTGTTTGGTGTTTGGTAGGTTCTCTTGACTCTTTCTCTCCTTCTTCATTTGTTGTCGTCCTTGCTGCGGTTGCTGTTTCCAGTAAGCCTTGCAGGGCTGCCAACCTTATTTATGTCTGCTTTGGGACAAGTGCCGAAGAGTTCTAGGTCTTGAGGGAACGCCTCAATTAGTCCGTAAACGCTGAAACCTGAAGCCCCTGAAAGCCCCAAAACCTCACAACACTAAGCCCTCTTCGCTAGAATGCGAGAAACCCCAAAGTCTAAAACCTGGAAGCCCAAACCAAGGCCCTGAACCCGCAAAGCCTCGAAACAGCAGCCCTTTCCGAAAAACACGTATACTACTCCCTGCTGCCCGTTAGTAAAGCACAGGACATGCAAACAACACGGGCTCGTGGAGCTCGAGGAGACGATCTTCTCCGCTTGGAAGATTATAGCTGTTGAAATGTGGCTTCAAGCGGACTTGAAGGGATTTCTAAAGATTCTCCGACTCTATGCAGGGCTTTGGACCTCACACGGTTTAGTTTCGGCTTCCGGCTCATAGTTTAGGGTTTGGTGGTTTTGCTATGTGGGTTATCCCTAAACCCTAAACCCTACACCCTATATCATGCTCTACGGGGTCCTAGATAAGGTATCGATCCTTTAGGCCCCTCCCCCCAGCCTGAACCTTGAAACTCCAAGTTCGACTCTAATGAGGGTTTTGGGTTTCGGGTTTCTGATCCAGGGGCCTAATGAACTCGGAGCCACCCCCTCAGAACTCCTCACTAAATAACTCAAAACCTGTGGGCCTTTGTGCACATTGTAGACCTCTCCTCCCTAGTTACTAAGCCTTAAAACTTAAAGTCTTTATCCCTGAGTGCCGGAACTTCAAAAGTCGTCACAACAACCCCAAACCCTAAACCCTAAACCCGAAGTATGCCTTTAAACCCTAAACCAAGGCCGCTGCGAACGCCGCCATGCCCAAACCTCGACCTCTACTCCTAAAGAAACGTAGCAGTCGAGTAGGTATCCTTTCACCTCTTTGATGTAATTGTCTTAGGGTTTAGGGCTTTTTGGTGTAATTATGTTGACCCCCTATATGAACCCTAAACTTTCCTAAACCCTAAACCCCTATAGGCCCTGTATGTTCCTAAAGGTTAACCCGAAGTTCCCCTAGGGTACTGGGGAAACAGGGAAAAGCTGCAGCTTGAAGCCAAGAACCCAGGCCAATACCCCTTGAGGGTTAGGGTTTCGGTTTAGGGTTTAGGGTTTAGGGTTTAGGGTTTAGGTTTAGGGTGTAGGTTTTAGGGATTAGGGAATAGACCTTAGGCTATAGGGGCCTTGTGGGCCTTCCTTGCTAAGCTATGGTTTAACTTGGTTTCAGGTATTACGAAATTTTAGCTTAATATTTAATATGATGGCTGAACAAGGTATTACTATGTTTCAGCTTAGTATGATGGTCTCAGGTATTACTATATATTTTACCTTGGCTAAGGGGTATTGCGTTCTCTGTCTAGGAAACTTTCAGGTGGGTAGTTACCGTTATAGGAGCCTTATAGAATGTCTATATGCCTTATAGAAGCCCTATATACCCTAAACTCCCCACCTGTAGTTTCCTTTAACTCTGGGAAGGACGATGAAGACATTCCCTGGTCTTCACTGTTCTTTCCCGTGGGCTCTGTGGACGTCCAGGACTGCGGGGGGGAGGGGTGGAGGAGTTGCTAAGGTTGAGGGCTGATTGGCTTCAGGGTTTAGGGTTTAAGGTTTAGGGTTTAAGGATGTTTAGGGTTTAGGTTTTAGGGTCGAGGGTTCAGGGTTTGAGGTTTAGGGTTTAGGGTCTAGGGATTGCTTGGGCTTCTTGGTGCAGGTGTTCGGCATCATACGGTCTGCAGTCATTAGCCGAGCGCATATCTGGGCGCCAAAGGCCGAAGACTACAAATCACAAACCCAGAGAGCCCAATACCCCTTCATTAAGGAATAGACCTTAAATTATAATATGAAGGCCCCTATAATTTCAGGTATATTCCTTGTTTAAGGGGTATTGGGCTCTCTGGGAAGCTCAGGTTGCTTCAGGGGTAACCGCGAGCTACCCTGACCTACGTTCTTGTAGGGCCTTATAAACTATACGAGACACCCTGAACATCCCCGGGCTCGAGCCAAGAACACTACATTCAGAGAACCTCAAAGAAGAGCGCGTTTGGCAGACTCAGGAAGGACTGCGTCAGAATGACGAAGCCTTCTGATAGAGACATGGCACCTCTTTGAGTGTTGAATGTAGAGGTCTCGAACATGAGAAATAGTATTCCTTTTATACATTCATTTTCTGCTTTCTATGAAGTTGTTGGGTTCAGTGATATTTAGTGCAGGTAACGCACCTCAGTATTCCCCATATCATGATTCAATGTACTCCCCAACCCTGTTGTTTTCAGTGTCGCCTGTTTTGGCTTCCGACCGACAATCCGCACGTGACGGTGTCTCTGGCGCCGGAAGGAGGTGCAAGAGCAATGCTGCAGCAAAAAAGCGCGTGTGAGGGCTCCTCCGGGAGGATGTCGAGGAAGCCGGCTACCCAGAGAGCCCAAGACCCCTTAACTTATAAGGAATATACCTTAAGTCATAATATTACGGCCCCTATAATCTAAGGTATATTCCTTATTTAAGGGGTATTGGGCTCCCTGGGAAGCCAGTTACCTCCCGTTCACCATGTGGCCGACCCTTCTCGCCGCAGTGGCGGAAATCGCTAGAAGAAGGGCCGCCCAAAAGTAGCCGCATGCTGCTGCGCAGGTTGCGGGCTTAGGGGCGCTTGAAAACGTGTCAGTTTAATTTTTGGTTATCATAATCCCTATGGGACAGCTACAACTACAAATTTTGCAAGTGCCAAATTCAGCGCCCTTTTCGGCAGCACCGGTGCGAAGGAGTTCTGACCCCTGCTCCAAATAGTTCAACCCCTGCCTAAAACCTATAACACCTTCAAATGACCCTTTCACACCCGATACCAAAACCCTATAGATGTCAAGACCGCTATATTGGTCTCCTGCCTGCATCCTCAAGCATGCGAAATAGGGGCCTCAGTCATCAGAACATATCAGAATCATATAGGGGCTACTATTCGAACCTCCGTACTGCGCCGATCGAACAGATTAAATGGCCTAGGCCCCGCGAGCCCGAGAGACCTAAAGCCTAAAGCCCGAAAGCCCAAACGTCCCACACCCCGAGCACCCGTTCCTTATTAGGGTTTCGGGTTTAGGGTTCCTTATCAAGGTTTAGGGTTTAGGGTTCCTTATCAGGGTTTGGGGTTTAGGGTTTAGGGTTCTTTATGAGGGTTTGGGGTTTAGGGTACCCCAAACCCCAACAGCCCTAAAGCCCTGATTCGAAAAAAGCCCTATGCCGCCAGGGAGTTGGAGTGCCCCCCCTGCTCCACTACAGCCTGAAGGAGGTGGACATGCTTGGCCTCTCGTCTCTCCGTGCTTTGGGTACCTTAAAGCCCTAAAACCATCAAAGCCTAAAGCCCTAAAGCCCCAAACGTCCTAAACCCCAAAAACCATAAAAGCCTAAAGCCCCAAAAACCCTAAAAACCCTAAACCTTAAAACCTACCCCTAAAACCCTAAACCTTCAAACCTAAAGGGCCTTTGAGGATTAGCGTTTGACGGGGGTTTCATGTTTGGGATGTCGGGGTTTGAGACTGGAGGGCTCTAGGAACTCTAGGGACTCTAGGGCTTACATGGGGCCTTTGGGTTGAGAGTTTAGGGTTTAGGGGTCTAGGGTTTATAGGGTTTAGGGTTTCGGAGTCTAGGGTTTATAGGGTTTAGGGTTTAGGGGTCTAGGGTTTATAGGGTTTAGGGTTTAGGGTCTATAGGGCCTTTTTTAGGGTTCAGGGTGAGGTTGAGAGTTTAGGGCCCTGGGGCTTAGGGTTGCTGGGGCCATTTTTGGGTTTAGGGTGATTGGGCCTCGGGCTTGCTTGCGTGCCAAGAGGACTTGGTGTTTCTGCGAGTCTGAAACACGGCAGAGCATACCTGGGTCCTTGTTGGATACAATTTTACATGTTTGTTGTAATAGAACCCAATAAGGATTTAAAATGATCGTTTTAGTTATAGCCCCAACAGGGAACCAGATACCGTGCGGAGGCCGTCTACGTGCTCGGAGGCGGATTCTGTAAAGCAGCCTAGTCTGAGTTTCACCAAGGTGCGTCCACGCGTTTTCATACCAAGGAGATCAGATTTGGCACCTGCTTCCGGTATCATGGTAGTTTGAGTCAAGTTCTTCAACAAGAACCCTATCGCTCTCTTTTGGAACCTCTGAAGCTTTGTCAACCTTCACCCTAGGCCCTACCGCGCCGAAACACTAACCCTAAACGCTAAACCCTATAAACCCTAAACCCTATAAACCCTTAACCCTAAACCCTGAACCCTAACTCTAGGCTTAAACCGTAAACGCTGAACCCTAAGCCAAAAAGCAAGCCCTTCTAAAGCCCATGCCTTTCTTCTGAGGCTTCCTGAAGTCAAAGGGCTGGTGGATGCACCTCGCACGCATTAAGGGTTTAGAGGTTTAGGGGTTTAGGGGTTTAGGGGTAAGGTTTAGGGGTTTAGGGTTTGGGGTTTAGGGGTTTAGGGTTTAGAATTTAGGAGTTGAGGGTTTAGGGGTTTAGGGTCCAGGGTTTACGGATCCTTTAGGGATTCCTTTCAGGGTTCCTTTACAGATTACTTTCAGTGATCCTTTATGAGCTCCTTTAGCGCTTCGTTTAGGGGATCTATACGGGAATCGGGACCTATGAGGGTTTAGGGTTTGGGGGTCCGGTCTGACATGAGTTTAGGGTTTAGGGGTTTAGGGGTTTAGGGTTTAGGGGTTTAGGGGTTTAGGGTTTAGGGTTTAGGGTTAGGTGTTTAGGGTTTAGGGTGGGTCATCGGGGTTCTTCAGGTCTTTGGGGCGCTGGGAGTTGGATTAATTCAGATAGGGATTTCGGGTTTAGGGGTTTAGGGGTTTCGGGCTTAAGGGTTTAGGGTTCTAAACGGTTTGGGTACAGGTCTTGGGGTTAAAGCATCCGTAACAAAGGAGATCCCCGGATTCTGAACCCTAAACCCTAAGGGTTTAGGGTTTAAGGAGGGTCTAGTCCCTAAACCCCAAACCGACCTTTTGGCGAGAGTTGTTACCCGTACCGGAGCCTTCCTTCCGAAACCATACACTGGCCCTGAGCCCTACACCCTAAGTTTACGAAAACTGGCCCTGAGCCCTACACCCTAAGCCCTTAAACCCGAAACCCGTCTGACTGCCTCAGGACTCTGCCGGATGAGGCATGGCCGAAGGCTGGGCAAGCCGTTGTTTGAAACCGTCCTACATGGGTTGTCTTTACTGGCAACCCTGAACCCTGAACACTAAACCCTAACCTTTAACCCTGAACCCCAAACCCGAAGATGGACCCCATCGTCTTGGGGTTTAGGCTTTGAACCTCGTGTTGCGCGGATGAGGGCTGAGGAACGGGATTTCAGCGCACCCCTGAACCCCAAACCCTAAACCCTACATTCTAAACCCCTACTTCCTACATCCCTAAACCCCTGAACCCCTAAATCCCTAAATC
>CAJNJA010007559.1:0-16040 GCA_905231915.1 Symbiodinium necroappetens
CTCTTGTTTTCATTGCCTTCCGCCTGTTAGCTGATACTGCCTCTGCTGTTCTCGTTTTTTCTCTGAATTGGGCCCTCCCCGTAGTGTCTTTTAATGTCATATGGTCAATTCTATGTAAAGTTGCGTAATGTTATGCAAGTTCGGTGATAACCATGTAATATGTCTTAATGTACTACAATGTAAAGTAATGTAGCGTAAGTAATTTAATGCCATGTAATTTTGGTGTTTGTTGTTGGTTTTTGTGTTGCGTTATGTTTCTTGTGTTAGGTTACGTTATGCCGCGCTATGCCATGCTGGGCCGTGTTATGTTATGTTATGGTATGCTGTGTTATGCCATGTCATGTCGGGTTATGTTATGCTATGTGTTGTTAGTGGCTGTATATATTTATACTTGTGATTATGCTTGTGTTGATGTTGTTTATGCTGTGTTATGTGCTTCTGTGTTGCACGTTGACATGCATGCATGTGTGTGTGTGCGCATGTGTGCATGCATGGGTGTATGCATCCATGCAATCAACATGTTTTCTTTTTGTTTGTATGTCTCTGTGTGCCGGTATTTATGTGGATATGTATGGCAGATGGATGGATGTAGACATGTATGTATGTATGCATACATGCATGCATGCATGCATGCAGGTAGGTAGGTATGTATGTAGGTATGTATGTATGTACGTAACACGTACATACATGCCGGCGCATACCCATCCAGGTTCTTTGGTTCTTGAGCAGTGCCGGGTGCCGTTTTACATTTTAAATAGTGTTGGTATATATGTACGTACTCGGTATAATATAGCCGTATCTATATATATATATACACACACATATACACATTTTGCCAGCCCTTATAACCCTTGATTAATAAAGCCCTAAATCAACCCTAAAACCTAAACCCTAAACCCTAAACCATAAATCTCGCCGGTGGCCACATTTGGCTTCATCATCGAGAAGCACACGATGACGAGTTCGCAAGTCAACAACATCACACGGGATGCTTTCGAAAGGTGATGGAGTGTGGATCGAGCATCAATGTATTGCTGCAAATTTGTCGCAGGTGCTTGGGGCTTATTGGATTTTGTGCCTTGGCGCATGCAGTTCGTCTCGTCAGCAGCTGATGAAATCTCTAGATGCTGCCCATCTGTAATCAAGAGACGAGGGCTCTAGCTTTTGGGCTTGCTGCTGCTGGACTTGTTGAGGAGGTCCAGACCTGTGTTCTCACAGTTCAGAGGTACATGTTATCAGACAGCCTCGAGTCTGAAGCGCCACGTTCTTGGGGCCCTGATCGGCCGGTCGTGCTGGAGCATATGCCCGCTATACAGAATGGCTTTCGCCAAAGCTGAATGCCTGGTGCGGGTACGGTTTTGTAGTGACTGGTTTGGAAAGCGCCAGCTTGCACACTTGGACTTCTCGAGCTGTCAGGAGTCAGGAGAGCGTGTCAAGGAGCCGCTTTTACCTGCGTGCGACTCGAAATTTTTTGTGCCGGCCGATGTAAAGCTTCTTTTACAGGAAGAGCCGTTTGCCACTGTTAGCACTTCCGACGAGCCAACGCTAAGAACTCGCATTGTGGTGGGGTTGAATCAGCATCCTTTGGCAGACCCGGTCGCCTCGGTAACCCCTGCAAAGAAAGCTGGTTGCACGCTCTCCTTTCACGTATTTCCGCATTCTAGTGCCGAAGGCCGCTCGACCGAGTCGCATTTTCCGCGCTTTGTGCCAAAAAAAGCCTTCCGACTTTCTCATAGACAAGAGTTCAGCGTCATTGGAAGCCAGATGCGTTGTCCCACCTGCTCTGCAAAAAGCAAACCACTCGCCTTCCAACATGGATGCCAGACCTGTCATGACAAATGCAAGGTTTATGTCGCTGTGCGATCGACTCACCGAAGGCAGCACCGCAGGGTGCACTCTGGCTGGTACCGTGAGTTCATGGCGTATCCAAGCAGCAGGGTCACAACATGTCATGCTTTGATTTCATGGCCCAATGGCGAGCATCGTCTGCAGGCTACAGAAATGCCCGTGTAGATCTGGCAGCTTCTCAGTTCACCCAGTTCACCGTCTTGTGAGGGTTCCTGTAGCTCACGGCTGGCCTCCCAGAGTTTCCAACTTGCACTTTCGCAGCCAAGCGGCTAGTTTCTGGTGCGTGGCAGGGCCGCGGGAGCAGGTCTTCGAAGTCTTGGAGAGGACGGCTCCGCTCAAGTCAGAATTATTTCTAGTAGCGACAGCTTGCAGTCCGTCTGAGTGCCGAAGCCTCGTAGTCGCACTGAGCACGCGAGCGACGTTTTTGCTTCGTTCCTCAGTGTCGCAGCCGCTCAAGACACGACATAGGCAACCGACATACTGTGGCAGCTTGGATGAGATCACTGAACAAGACGACTTGGTCTGGTGCTCAATGTACCCTATATTGTAGTTAGCACATAGAAAGCTAGCACATAGCCGGTGATATGCAGAGATGAAGAATTGCTCCGCAATAGCCGCTTCTGTGTTGCACTGAGGTAGTGGTGAACTGAGCAACGCCTGCGAGCTCCCCCGCACAAGTTCCATTCAGGTGCTGTGCCCGCAGCTTGGGTCAGAAGCACAAACTCGTTGGGTTATCTTCGGTGTTGTCGTCGGCTGACCACACATGGCAATGCTTGCCCTGTGCGTGGGCCTTAGAGAGCTGCAGCGGCAGCACTTGGGAGAATGCACAATTTCCAGGCTGCAGGCAGCAGCCACTAGTCACTAGCTCTGAAGGACGAAGTGCTTCGGCAGACTTCAAACCTCAAAAACGAAGCCACGGCCGCTGTCAGAGCAACTTTAGCTTGCCTGCACTCGGACGGCTTCCCTGCGTAGCAACACAGTAACTGATTGGATTTCGTGGCATTTCATGTTGCAGTTGCAACGACAGCATTGCCCCTGACATGTCCTTGAGCTCACGAAGCCCCGGTGGCAATTTCTGCAAGGTGGAGAGTGCTTTGTGCCAAGCAGCGACCAAAAAAACATTCGTTGGACAATAATCTCTTGCTGGAGCTGTGACTACTTGCTGCTTGGTGCCACAGGCACAGCCCTGCGCTGTGTCTGTATTTGTACATAGTACCCGCAACGTTGGTGATGAGTCCTGGATGTATGTCCAGTGCCAGGTTGTCCGCTGCATGACCTTTTGTGGACATGCCATCAAGAAGACTATGCTCTCTTGGGAATGCCTGGCGCCGTGGTTCGCCAGCCAACCGAAGGGAAGTCCCGTCTGACATTGCCGGCTGGTGTCAGTTTAGACTTGTGCAGTCGTATCCATATTCGTTGATGTGGAGACAGGACTTCCGGCCTGCCGTGCTGAGCTAGAGGGCAGAGCAGCATGCCCAGAAGAAAATGTACCGTACTCCGCTGAGACCGACCTCCGGAACAATGCAGGAACTATTTCTGGGTCACGAATTGCCGCACCAACAGAGCATGAACCCAGACGAACAGAACTTCAAGCGGTGGCAAGCTCTTTCTCGGAGGGGAGTGGACAGTGTAGTGAACGCCGAGGGAAAAGGCATAGGACAATTGAAGTAGCCGAGCGAGGATAAAGCATCGCCGGACATAAGAAGTCGACAACCGAACAAGGGGAAGGGGAGTCACTGGTGTCTTTTTTATTGTTCCGAAGCAACGGTCTCGACCGAGAGGCCCCCTTGGGTGGGACCTGAAAGAGGAAACTCTCGGCCCTCTCACGTCGACGCTCCAGATTGCAATCGGGGTTCAGACCCCTAGTACACGTAGCCGACAGGGGGGTATTTGAAGATGTCAGTCTCGTGAACCCGGACACCCTGAAAGGAGTAAACCCAGGCCGAGGCCATAAAGGACTAAGCCCAGGCCGATGCCCCAAAAGGAGTAAGCGCAGACAGAAACCCTAACGAAAGACTCTTAAAGAAGTAAAAGGTAAGCGTGAAAGAAACCCGAATACTTAGAAAGCGTAAACCCAGGCCGAAGCTCTGAAAGGAATAAACCGAGACCGAAACGCCAAGGAAAGCAGGCCCAAACCTTAAAACGTGAAAAATGAAAACGTATGCCTGATAGAAAGCCGAACCCGAAGACCTAAACGGGGTAAAGCAACTCGAAACCTTAAAATAAGCTTGAAAGAAAGCCGAAACCCCAAAAGGAGTGAGGCCGAAGCCCTAAAAGGAGTAAACCTAGACCGAAACCCGAATAAAAGAAAACAGGAGTAAATCCAGGCCGTAAATGGACCCCGAAACTCTACACGAGAAACGGCGCCCAAGCCCTAGGAACTGTTATTGTCCGCCAAAGTTCAGCCTGCATCGGCGAGTTGGTTTACGTAATCCCAGATGTCAATCCCTCTTGCACCCCTGTCTGCAAGATTCTAAGAATCGCATGATGGGACCTGAGCCAGAGACGATGCACTTCCGCAGCTCATCTC
The DNA here is from genome assembly GCA_905231915.1 of Symbiodinium necroappetens. Lineage (NCBI taxonomy): Eukaryota > Dinophyceae > Suessiales > Symbiodiniaceae > Symbiodinium > Symbiodinium necroappetens. The sequence continues at coordinate 4,379 of CAJNJA010007559.1, forward strand.
AGAGCCATCTCAGAGCCAATGCGAATCGCGCATGGCTCCTGCAGCCGTGGGCCGCATGGCCCAGAAACGGAAGCTGGGTACGTGTCACATGTCGCTCAGGTACTTGGTCTCGCAGTGTCGGGGCAAAAGCAGAGCGGGCTGTTATCGTTGTTGAAGCCCAGGTCCAGCCAGGGCAGCGAGACTTCTGCGAGGCTGCAAGTGGCCGCGTATGGGTGAGTTGTGTCGTAAGCTTTTCTATTTTCGAGGCGGGTGGAGGCAGAGCCGAGGCGAGGAAGATGGCGATGCGAGTTTTGGTGTATCGTCCTTTCTCGTCGCTGCAGGGTGGAGGCCGCAAGATGCGATTCTTCTGCTTGGCCTGGAACTCAGCTTCCTTCGGAGCCGTACATCTAAAGGCTTCAGGGGCTGCTGCCGCACTTCGTCCAAGGTGATGCTGCCTGTTCTGTCGTCCACCTTTGAGCTTCTCACTCGGGCTTCTAGCGCTTGGAGAGCGGATCTGTTGTGCAGTTTTGATTCACGGCCTTTGATATGAGGTGGACGGACACATCATGCCGGGTGCAGTCCCAGATGTCCGCCGAGGACACTGGTGCAGCTAGTCCCGGATCGCCATAAGCCGCCACAATCTAGGCAACAGGCAGTGCCTGCGCAGATGAGAGGGTGTGCCAAAGCATTGCGTGACAGCCAACGGCGACGAGCTTGTGTTTGCGAGCCGTGTCGGAGTTGGGCATGAGCTTCGCTATAGGACTTGTCATTTCTCCGGACTCTGAACTGCAACGAGGCCGGAGATCGCAAGTCATGCAAAGCGCAAAGATTACAAGATGTGAAGATTTCATGCGTCCTGTAGTAGCAGCTGCGCTCCGAACCGACAGTGGAATGCTTATCAATCATGCGAACTCAGAGAGCGCCAGGTGCAAAATGCAATCGTCGTCTTTCAGGGTGACGGCGTTCACTGCACAGGCCGGCAGAAGCCCGAGCCACTTGGCACCTCTAGAACACGCTTCGCAAGCTTCTAATGCTGATGGGCCACGGGTGCCAGGGTGAAACAGGCTTATTGAATAAATCCAGAGCCAGTGCTTATTGGACATCTTAACTTTTGCAGGTCTTGGGCATGGCTGTTGTTGAAGCCACCACTCAGGATCTTCGATTGCATGCGGAACCTCACGCGGCAAGGAGGTTGCCACCCTTTCCGTGTGCAAACCACAGATGGAAGTTGGAAGTTTTTGGCTGGACGATTCCTGCGGCTGAAGGGGGTCGTGGATGGATAAGTCTGAGCATATCGCAGTCTGCACTGCCTGTTTGCGCGGCCTCTGATTGGAAGGCATGGGCAGTTTCAAGCAGCCTCGGCCATGTGACGAAGCTCTCAGTAGTATGCTTGCTGCGCTTTGAGGCCCTCATGTTAGTCTCGTTCAGCAAAACTGAAGCCCGCATGTCCTTGCCTCGGCCAGCATGATGGAGACTCGGCTAACGGCCGACAGCACATTCGAGCCATGACTTCCCGTCAAGTTGCCGCTGCAAGCGCTCGATGCGCTCGAAGCCTGCCCAGACTGGTGGCCCCCAGCTTGGAAGGCTCTAGCAAGCTCTACCGTACCAGGCTGTAGCTGTAGCTCTAATGCAGCATACGCGACCTTCAATGCGTTTGAACTGCACAGATTGCGTGTGTCAAAATCATCGGCCGTGAGGAGCTGACACGAAGCCACGCATCCAAGATTGAAGCCGGAGAAAGATCTTTTCGTGGTCATGTCACGTGTCAAGGTTTGGATGGAACTCTTCGATGCCACAACGCGGTTTTGGCGAGATGTGTCCTTGATGAATTACGGCATCGCAACGATGTGCTGAGGTGTGTGCTGCTGGTGCTTGCGCTTTGTCTTGCGCTTTGCCGTGTTTTGAGGCTCCAAGCTCGGGCGCTGGCAGCTGGCGCTGCTTTGCCTGGAGGACGCGCCACGGCCTTCGCTGGCGCATGCTTCTCTGTCAGAAGTCAGAAACCTTCCACCACGAGGAGATGCCGTGCAAGGACAGCTTCAGCAACTTGGTCAAGCCTCAAGTGGTGTATGTTGCACGACACAGGTGATCTCTGGTTTCATGGCAGTCCGAAAGATGCAACGTAACATGTACGGTGTAAGGTGCACTCGAAGAGCTTCTTGTTATGCATCGGGGCTGACAGTTCTTAGTGCTGCAGGGCAGGGATTGACGAGTCCTGGGTGCGTGGCCGGCAGCTTTAATCATCACTGCGACTGAGAGTGCTCGTCAAATTCAATGTCGTCCGTGCCTTCAGTCAACTCTTCAATGCAAATACTGGCATCTACTTCGGGCAGCACGCTGAAGTTTGCAAGCCTGTGCACAGCGTTCTGAAGCAACGAATTGCCACTTTCCTTGGAATCCTAGAAGCAAGTCAATTATCCTTCCAGTTGCACTCCCCGAGTCTTTCCGGATCGTGCGCTGGGGCGCGTTGGGTGGGCCTTCGGAAGGTCCTTCCATCACCAGTCAGCTGCAAAGCGAAGTTTCGTCCTGTTTGTCAGCCTTGCTCCAGGTTTGCATGGCCATGTTGTCTCTGCTCTCCGAGCTCAAGTTTCAACAGAGCTTCGCCTTCCCGTAAGCTAGGAAAGGTCGCCCTCTTATGCAGAGTCGACTACCCATCCTGACTTGATGTCTTGCACTATCTGTCACTATCTGTACTGGCTGACTTGAGATCACCTGGTCTTTGAGTGACGAGCGAACTTTCCTGGCATTCCTTGGAGCGGCCAGGACCTGCGAGACAACGAGAAACTCTTTTTGTCGAATGAATTACAGCACTCCAACCCCGTCGTATGTTCCTCAAGCTTCTGTTTAGCCGGCTTCCACAGACGGTTTGGAAAACGGATCCTCCGACGACCGAGGCTTCAATGCCGCCATCGCAGCTTGCGCCTCTGCATGCAGATGGCACCTCGCCGGATGTTGAGGGTCACTGTGCTTTTAGCTTTATCGCACCATGCTGATTGTCAGGATTAAGCTCATCCCTGTGTCGAGGTCTCTTTGTGCTTGGCTATTTGGGCTGGCAGCAGCAGCAGCTGCACAGCCTGACACGGCGGCGGACCGAGTATTCGTTTGTGGAGTCTATTGACCACTGACCGTCGCAGTGGATAGAGATAACCTGAGCCGGGATTGGATCAAGGTCAGCTTGAACGCGGTAGTGAAGGCAGGCGGGTGTCAAGACGCACACACACACAGCCTGTAGAAGGGCTTTCGCAAGCTGGTCCCTGCACCTCGTTGTTGCAACGGTATGATGGCAGAATGTCAGGCTGGCTACAGATAAATGTGGCCGTTTTTCGACGTCAATATTATCATGTTGCTCTCATCTTGCGACATAATCTACTGCTTCTGGTGTCGGTTGGAACGTCGTGCAACTATGTGCAACTAGACCCCCATCATGGCACCTGCGCAGGCTTGTGGAAGCAACAGCTGGCGTTTTGCTTTGAACTGGCTGCAGGCAACCCAGGGCCAGGGATTGCATACGAGGAATCAGTGCGATGAACGCCAGGCCTCCGATACTGCAACAGTGCGCAGCGACGCCATCACGTACACGCTGGCCATCCAGGAGTGGTGGAGTGTCTGAGCGCGGGACGCGGCCCCCAAACCGCCAAAGCGACAGCGAAACCTTCGAGGCTGGCGCTGGTTCGTGGGGACCCGGCCGCAGAAGCGAAAGCTGCGTGAGCCTGGCCTTGCTGGGAGCCGCGCTCAAGAAGCGCATAGCGCTCGACCAGGCCAGCTTAGAGCGGTACAAAGCGTCTTCTAGTCTCTGTTCGTCCGAAGCATGTCCAGCAGAGCGGATTGCACGATTGAAGCTGCTCAGATCGCTATTGGTGCAGCAGTGGCATCAACACGCCGCTTGTTCACTTCATTCTTGTCTGGGTGTGGAGCGATCGTGAGCTGGTGTGGTGATACGTAGTCATACCGTTCCCTCAAAGGCAAGTGGCACTTGGCTTTGACGGCTCTTCGTGCCACGTCTGAAAGCACCTTTCGCATTGCCGCAGTCTCACGGTGAGCCAGCCAGGTTCCTGCGACAACCTTGGCCTCCCGGCAGGAGTGACTGCATTCAACGCTGCCACCAAGCGGAAAGTGGATTCACGCCGTTGAAGCCGGTCTGCTTGGCAAGCTGCCAAGATCTTGAAACTCAGGCGCTGTCATTTTCGCCACCTTGGAAAGAAGCATTGTCACTGCTTCGTCACACGGCCAGGCCTGTACTTCTTTACAGAACATGCAATTGGCATTCTGCCTTCTTGTGCTGGGTCAAGAGATGCTGTTTGCACGCAGTCGCTTTGGGATTTGACCCTTGAGTATCGCATCCCTTCGCCATGTACTTCTTGCAGCAAGTCTCGAACCTGCCGCCCAGGCGAGTCCGGAGAGACATAATCACCTTCAATTCTGCAGCAAGCGCTTTGCAGCTCAACTTGTGGAGACAGTCTGGAATCAGCTGTGGCATGTCAGGCGTGAGAACTAGCCCAACACTCTTTCATCTTGCATGGTGGTGTATAGTATAGTAATGATAGGTTGCTGAGCGGAAGCTCACAAGTTGTCCCATCCAAAGGAAGGTTAGGTGCTTCCGGGAAAGGAGATCATAGAACCTATTTTGAGAAGGGGGGATCCACAACAGGTTCGGAAGAGTGATAGACAAGAACACACTCCAGCATGCAAGTAAGCACCACAGCGTTGAAGACGCTGCAGTGGAGCAGCTAGTTAGTACTCCGCCGACAGTAGTGGTGATATAGTTGGTGAGATGTAGGGGGGGAGTATGGGAATAATCTTCGACTGGGTTGACCGGTGGTATTATTAGCCGCAACGGGCAAGGGTTCTGCTAACTTACTAAAGACAGATCTACGATCTACAGGTCTATCTAGCAGGTAAATATGTTACCATACATGTGAATATTATAGATACAAACGCGAATGTAGAAATCAGATATAAAAGCATAGAAATGAAATCTTCTTGGTAGACCGATGGATAGATAGCTAAGCCAATTAGACGGTTGGATAAGTTGGATACTGATATGTGCATTCATGTAATAGATAACTATATGACATGGTTTGTTTTAGTTTGTATGAATTGGTTTCAATATCCGCAAAGCAATGTGCCCTCTCAAGTTTCGCGACGGCTTGGGGAAAGGAGTCAGAATTTGCACGACATTGTTTACATGGCAAACATGGCTGCATATGCGGATTAGTGATGAATGACATGTCCCAAGCACGTTTTTGTTTTTGCGCAAGGCCAGAGCAGGCGACAGCGAGGTGCCAAAATCAGGTTGCTGTAAAACGAGTACAAGTAAGTAGCGGGAAAGTTCCGCGTACCCGTCGTTAAAGTCCAAGCTACGCTATCTAAGCAGAACCCACCTTGCATATACTGCTGCTGCTGAACTCGTAGTACCCCTACGACGACGACCATCACCACTTCGACTACAACCACGACCACGTACTTAATACTTCTACTTCTGCCTGTGTTCTACTGCTGCTGCTACTAGTACTGCTGTTGCTACTACTACTATTACTACTACAACAACAACAACTACTACTACTACTACTACCATTGCCATGACGACAACTACTACTACTGTATTACTACTACGACTACTACTCCCGACATGCATGTGCCCATGCTCGCTGCTCAAGGTTCTGGCGCAGAGTAACGACGACAGCCTCGCTGAGACTCCAATATTCAGCTCCTGCCTGGGCATTCAGTACAGGCACCGCGCTTTCCTGCAACGTGGCGACTGTCTAAGGCTTGATTCGTGTCGTGAGCAGCGTCAGTTGGCTAAGTAGCCTTGTTTTGCGACTTTGCAGCTCACTTCTATGGTTTGTTCTCGCATTTTGGCCATCACAGCATTTAGCACTGCCAAAGGAGACGTTTGGGGCCATGCAAGAAGCGCACAAGCCAACATGTGAGACTAGCGCGCTCGCTGTCGTAGGTGTATACAGATGGCCTATCCCAAGCTCTCCAAGCAATGTCGGACCTAAGAGAATGGCTACAGGGTGTGGTGGGGTGGGGTGGGGTGGGGTGGGCGCGGTGGAGACGAACACGACAGACGACAAGGCGGGCACGCCAGTTTCTGCCTAGAAATGGACATGCTACCTAATAGAATGGCTACAAGGTGTAGCGGGATGGGGTGAGGTGGTGGAGTAGGGTGAAGTGGCAAGAAGCACATGCGAACGTAAAGTGTGACACGACACAGTGTTCAAGAGCGTCACGCCAAGTTCTGCCTAGAAGTGGACATGCTACAGAAATGGACATGCTACCCACTAGACTGGCTACACATTGCGGCGGGATAGGGTGCAGTGGGGTAGGTGTGGTGGAGACGAACACCACACGCAAGGCAGACATAGTAGGGTCGGGTGAAGTGGCAAGGTGAGGTGGGAAAGTAAAACAGGGAGAGGAGGGAAGAAAGCAGAAGAAGTGGGTGGGGGAGAGGGAGGAGGGGAGGGGAGGGCAGGGAGAGGAGAGGAGGGGAGACCGGAGGAAGTTTCCGGGATCGTCAGAGTTTGGGCCTGTCCTTTTCTTCAAATTAAGGCTTGCTGCAATTGCTGTGGGATGGTAGTTCGGATTTCAATCCGGTGTTTAGGGTGGTTTCGGCCTTGTCGTATGATCTGAGAATTTTGAATAGCAAGGATCAGGCTCCACCACCTACAGGCTAAGCAAAACTGCAGCTGTTCACCAATGCGCACAAAGCAAGTCAGCCCAGGGCATTCGATTTTCTTTAAACAGAGATCCAGCACCAGCAAGGTAGTTCTGTTGAATATTTACATGCATTGCACTTCGAATGGCTGCCCGCGCACAGAGCTGCAAACAGTGTCGTCTTGTGCAGGCACAGGCTGTCGGAATGTTCCTGTACTCAGCGAAAATACGTCCTAAGATGGTGAACTGCATCGGGGAGAGGAGGACGACTTCGGTAAACATCCAAGACGGCAGTCGCACAGGCTGATGCTTCTGGCTAGGGGAGGCGGACTGAGGGCCCACCGCGCGGGCGCTAGGACGAGTTTGCAGCTCGATATTGTACCTGATACCGCTCTGTTGCTGCCTTGCTGCCCTTGTTCATCTGCAGGAACCATATGACGGTCTACCAGATAATGCGAAGTCTTCGCCTCAGATTGCTAGGGTTTTACGTTTGCTTGTAGGCATCGGCACAAGGCTGCGAACAGCAACTAGTGCTGTGCTTGTGCTACTGTTGTCGGACAATCCTTGCTGATGATATGCTGAGATGCAACCAGGGAGGCTCGGCAGTACTCGGTAGGCCTTGTAGATACAAAGAAGAAGGAACACCGCTGACTGCAAGCTCAACGAGCATTCATCATTGTTACCCTCATCTCCACTACAAACTGCGCTGGATTGAACGAGTCTTCGGGAGGTATCTCAAGCTTGGGCAGCAAGTGGGCACAAACAGGGCCATGCGCTTAAAAGAGCTCATTTGCAGTCTCCGAGATGAGTCATTCTGGTAGCTTCTTGGGACATGGAGTGGAAAAGCAAAAATTGAAGTTCGGAGTGCGGGGTGTGCTTTCCACTTGAAATATTGTAGGATCTGTTGTCTCGGCTTAGATGAAGGATTCGTCACAACTCCTGCGGAGACTGAAATGTGACTAGGGAAGACCAGCTAAGCGTGAGACGAACAGACCTTCAGGCACTGGCTCCTCCCATCAAACATGCATCTGCTGGTGCCTCCGGTACAGGTCAATCAGCATCTCGCCCTAAACAAACTCTTGCAGAAAAGTCGAAAGCGCTCACGGGGTCAACTGCTTCGTTCTACTTTTTAGTTCCCACTTCCCTCCCTGAATCGCCTCTCGTGGAGCAAGCTGCTGAATCACGATATTTCGAAATCAAGCCAGAAATTCACCCGAACCAAAAACATCTGAGGAACCGTCGCTGTGGCCGGCGGTTCTCGTCTCAACCGATCATCCGCCCGCTGCCTTGCACGAGAATTCAAGATCTGAGCCATCGTTGTGATGCTGAAGAGGAGGGGCGCGGACAGCGCTACGGCACTGAGTATTGATTGAAGGCACTTATGAGCCAGGGTGCCAAGCTTTCCAAGCTAGAGATCTCGACTTAGCTCGCTGTGTGGGCAAGGAGGCAGTTCAAGAGCTTCCGGAAGGCTGAACACCTCTTTCGCATCTCAAGCCTTGCTGGTCGGAAGCAGCATGTGCACAGCTGTTGCTCTACTAGCTACGGTCTGGTTGGCTAGGTCGAAGGTGCTACTTCTCGGCTGAGTCGTGTCTGCAAGGGTAAGGGAAGACGTTCCCTGGTGGGAACAGCTCCGAAACACAGACAGAATCTTCAACCACAGCTCTCCAATCTCTATAAACGACACCCCTGGCACCTGGCCACAGCTGCCCTGGTATGAAGACCGGGGCCTTTGCATCCCAGTCCGACTGGATTTGTTGTGCTGTAACTGGGAAGTCAACACGTCTTTTTGGAAACTGCATCTGGGGCTATCCTTCTCGGGAGCCGACATCTCACGACGTTCTGAAACCATGCCTAATGGCAATCATGTTCTCTGGGTGTTTGGCGGCATGGTGTAGGCCCGGCTCGGAGACCACTTTGCTCAAAGCCTCCTGTCGATTCAACGTGGTCGGTCTTTCGGATCTACGAGTCAAGTTTGGGTATAGGGCTTGCCTAGGTCTAGGGCTGAGTTTTGTGCAGATCTAAAGCTCTGCAGCCGAGGGTTTCATGCCCTGAGCGGCGCCTGTGGCTTCGACATGTGCAAGGCTACAGCAACCCCTCAACCCCCAAACAGTAAACCTAAATTTTACACCCACCCGCAGAACGATGCAAAGATGTTCTTTATCTGCATTGCATGATATTGTATGGCTTCTAAGTGGCTCGGCGCTTGGGATTCCGAGGGTATGACATTGCTCCTGCAAGAAAGACAAGGCGGATTAATTCCGTCCTCTCAATCCGCAAGCACGGCTCGCCCTCCATTTTGTGCACCAAGCAACCACAGATGTTTTCGAACTCTGCCAGGTGCGAAAAAGTTCTGAGCTGAGTAAAATGGTCCTCGAAGCTTTAGGCTGAATTCCGTCCGTTCACGGGGTTTTGCTGTCTGCATTTTCAGTTGCCTAGCAAGCCTAACATGTATGGGCCCACCATGTCTTGCAGGTACTTCTCAGCCTTGACACCTTTTCCAGAGATCCGGAATATGACCGTTCCAAGGTATGGACGATTCGAATCTTCCTCTTAAGGTTGATTAACGCATCCTGAGGCTTCGTATCTGTCTGCATGTCCTATCTTCGACAATGTGGGACTCCACGCTTAAGCTAAACCTTCGAGACACCATCCTCTTCATGGCCGTTCTCTCGGCTGCTTCGTGGCAGAAAGAGTGCTGAAGTGCTTGAGCAAAGACTCAAAGCACCTGCGCAGCAGCTTGCCTTGCAGGAATGACAAATTGACACGTTAGCCAAACTTTTGCATCTCTGCACAATTACTGAAAAGAACATTCTGCCAGAGCCGACGGTACTAGCAGCCACACTACATTAAATCTGTTCTCATTCTTCACCCGCGACCATACATGTGGTCCTCCAAGAAAGCTGTTTTGTTACGTGCGAAATTCTATTCAACCCAGTCCGAGGTGTCGCGCATGGAGAACAAACCAGCAGTCCGCGGAAGACTGATGGCTGCCATGGGCACTGCTGCGTCGCACAATGCCCTTGTGACAGTCTCGTTTGCTCGGCCGCACAACTGCAAGTCTCCGCAGGCTGGTTTAGTTCTACTTCTACAACCCGACTTCGCTTTACAAACCTCTGCGGTTTGGGTTTCAGAACCTGGGAGTAGGCCCAGAAACACCAGTGCCTGGCGATTGTCCATCGGTTTCTCTAGCAGTAGCACCACCTGCCTGCCAGTTTGGCTGCCTGCCGACCGACCTATACATCCTGGTAAAACCAGCAAACAACAAGACAAACAAACAAACAAACACACAAGTATACAAAATTGCAAGTAAAGAAACAAATAGCAAATAAGTACACATATATATGTATGTAACCACCCGGAGAACTACTGCGAGGTGCCGCGCTACCACCACCAATCTTCCTACGCTCAGGGCATGATCCAGGCTTAATGTTCGGTTTTGAAGCTCCGAAGGGACAGCATGTGTATGTCGGCAACCGCTTTCATTCTCAATTCTTTGAGCCTTCACGCAAATACTCCAAGAGATGATTTCTGCCACGATGAAATTCATTCATGTCTGAATACGGGTCGAGATTGTTTAATTTCCCTTTTTTGTTTCTTTTTCTTTCTTTGTTTTGGTGCGGATCTCCCCTGTTTGAGCGTGTTAAAAGGTTTTCCAGGGTTTTAAAAGGGTTGGTGGGTTTTACGAGGCTTTCTGATGGTTTGAGAGGGCTGTGCGACGATATTAGAAATTTTTAGAATGTTTTAACATGCAATTTTAAAGGGTTTGAAAGGGTTTTCAGCGATTTTGGAGTGCTTTGAAGAGTTTCAGCGGGTTTGCCAGGGCTTTTGAGGCTTTGCTTTCGAGCGTTTGAAATGGTGGCTTTAAGGGTCAACCCCCTCCTGTTTGCAAACATACTGCTCTCATCGTGAATGGCGGGGCTGCAAAAAGACTCTGATTATGCATGGCAAGTTTCAAAAGCGACCCGGAGGCTGTCAAGCAAGCTTGCACACGGCTTAAGACAGCGGGGGGGTTTGGGGAGGGGGCAGCCCCCCCCAATGCAAACACAATGCTTACATGGTTGGTTCCAGAAACACTCATATGCTGTCAAGCAAGCTTGCACAAGCAGGGGGTTGTGGGGCGCACACTGTTTGCAAACATACTGCTCGCATCGAGATTGGCGCGGTTTCAAACCAAGCCCAGGCTGTCAAGCAAGCTTGCACACGGCTTAAGACAGCGAGGGGGCTTGAGGGGGCAGCCCCCCCCCCATTGCAAGCACAATGCTCGCTGAAGTACCGGATGAAGGCGCCGACTTGGCTCGCCTCAGGGAGCAGGAAAGTTGCAGTTTCTTGGGGATACTTGGAGGTCCGAAGAAACAAATTCATTACAGGGGCGTTGATCTGAAATTCGTTTAATGGAAAAGCCATCCGGAAAACATTTCTTTATAAAGAAGATCCTAATCGAAAAAAAGAACCTGATCTTGCTACCCTGTTGTGTTCCCCTGGTGGCCTTCCTGAGAAAATAAATCGGCTTCACCATCAACTCCCAGCGAATCCGCTTGATGGCCAGGGCCGGCAAGTATTCAAAGATCAACCCCACGACCTCTTGAAGCATGGCCTTGGGAATGAAACCGGCGTCCTGGTTGTGGATGACGCGGCTCCGCTCAAGTTTGCGCAAGAAGGAGCCAGCGCCTGTTCAGTTTTTTCTTGTAGTTACCATTGTTCAATTATACACCCATGTGACCCCCTCTTTCTCATATGAATATACACCTCAAGCACTTATATGTATATATGTACATGTATACATGTACAAATGTGTATATATGTTAGTATACGTGTACAACTGCGTAGATATGTTACAGGCATACATACACATGTTCCGAATGCACACTAACCAACTACCCGCCCCGGGCTTAGGGTTTAGGGATAGGCACGTGTGCACGCAAGTGTTCAACACACAACAAGCTCCAGCTGCCTGGCCTGTCAGTCTTTCAACGGCAGCATCCTCGCGGTAGACAGGGTGATCATGCAAGAACCGTTCACTGCGAGGGCC
>CAJNJA010007560.1:0-16039 GCA_905231915.1 Symbiodinium necroappetens
AGAGAGAGAGAGAGAGATATGTGTATATATATATACACATATGTAGGCAATGCTGCGCACACACCGGCCTGGATTTCTACCTTCGACGCTACTTGCATTCATGACACAACTAAGGCCAGTTCGCACCGTCCGAGAAATTCCTTAAAATCCGAACCCTAAGCCTAATTTCGATCCCTCGACCTTGAACCCTAATCCCTCAAACCAATATCAGCTCCCTACCTTAACCCTAAACCCTGAACCCTGGACCCTAGACCCTTTGAACTCCCGACTTGGGGTGATCTCCAGGCATAAAGCCATAGCCGGAACCTGCTTTGCTTACAGGCTGGGGGGGTTCAGGGCTTTACCTTCATCAGGGCCTAAACACTCAAGCCCTAAACTTCCAGAAAACTAGGGATATACGGCTCTTGGTTGCTTAGGGCTTTGGGACCTTAGCGTTCCGGGGGGGGGGGGGTATACTTTTCGCACTTCGCACACGTGGTGGGCAAAGCTTTCCCAATGGGCCAGCATGGACTCAGGTGCCTTTCAATGGGGCGGCCCAGGTTCCGGAAGTCTTAGCTTGAAGTCTAAACATAAACAATCAAGCAGCAGAAGGTTGGGTTTGACGTTGTGCAATGCTAGATCATCTGATCATTCAGCAGACTATGGTATAGCAGACAGTTGCAGTCCTTAGCAAGACCTCTCGCGAGTGCAGGCCTGATTCGACAGCCTCCTAGGTGTCGTGTAGATAGAAGCCCGAACCAAGAAACATCTGCACTGTTCTTTATCAGTATACTGCATATCATTACACCTGACCACTCCATGGCACTCTGCTGCTTCCTTTCTGCTACCCTATATTGCCTGTCACAACCCCGTAGAACCTTCTTCTAGAGCTCATACGAAAAGGTCCACATAGCGAGGGAAGGAGGGGCTCCTCCGGGAGGAAGCTGAGCTTTCCCTCGAGCTCCTCCGTGGCTTCAAAAGGTTCCATTTAGGGTGTAGGGTTTAGGCCCCGGGGGGTTAGAGTTGCGTACGGGTTCACTATTTAGGGGTTTATTATGGTCCTAACTAAAACCTCAAAGACTTGAAGCCCGCAATCGTTAGCCCAACACTCTGCACCTTGAATCAATCCTAGACCCTAAACCCCCAAACCTATAAACCCTACACCCCAAAACCAACACAACCCTAAACCCTAAACCCTAAACTCCTAAACCCAAAACCCTAAAGCCCTAAGAGGAACACGCAACAGGCTGAGACTGGGTTTGGGGAAATGGTCACTCCCCTACAGATCCCTAGCAAAAAAAACTTATATTACCTTTTCAAGACCCTTCTACAACCCTTACATGACCGGTTAGGGTTTCGAGTTTAGGGTTTTAGGGTATATAACTTTTGTAGATATAGAATAAATAAATAAATATATATATATATATCCATGTGTATACATACATATCCATGTGTATATATATATACATACATACATACTTATATATATATATACATATATATACATATATCAAAAAAAACCATCTCTGTATAACCCTGCTAGGACCCCACAGAACCCTGATAGAACCCCTTACCCCATGCTGTCACAGTCCACTTCTGGCTCACCTCCAACCGGGCTTTCGTCGAGTTGATCTTCTCGATGATCTCCTGACAAAGCACCCAAAAACGGCATTGTCGGCTTTGTGCATAGGTTTCTAGGGTTTCATGAGGGCTGTAGTTACGGTTTCCATACTACAGATCTCTACTGTCACCTGCAAATCAAGGACCATTCCTTCATTGAAGGATTTTGGAGTGGCTTGGCATGTTGTCGAGCCCAAAGCACACTCACAGCACTTATCTTCGGTGCAAGGCAATAAGAGAGAAGTGCTTTCATGTGAGCAGTCGAGAACTCCGACAACGCACTGAAAGCCAAAACCCTGAACTCCCGACTAAATCTTGAGCCCCCAAAGCCCGAAACCCTGAACGTTTTTGGGAGCCTCTCGGAAGGCAAGAGAACACGAAACCCTCCTCTCCTGCTTCAATGATAATAGGGATCCTTTATAGAGGGGACCTCAACACAAGGATATTGAACTCAATAGGAACGGCTACAGCCCTTGTGAAATCCTGCAACCCCTACTCAAAAAAAGCAAAAAGCATAAGCCTAAACCGTACTGAAATGATAACTTAGACAATCCAACCCTGTAGAACCCCTAATAGAACCCACCTTAAGAACCCCCAAGGTGCCCTGCACCCTAGACTCTAATTAAACTCAAACAGATTCCCTACACAAGCCCCCAGAGCCCACCTCGGTACAGACATGGGGTGGTTCTAAAAATTCGGGTCCCTTTTGGGGCTTTGGGTCCCTGGTGTAATACGGCACCTAATGTTTAGGGTACCCAAAACCCTCAACCCTAAACCCTAAACCTACCCAAAAAGGGACCATAAGTTTGACAACCACTCACAGGGAGCCGCTTCCGCCAAGGGGCGCTCTGGTTCAGTTGGAGGGCAGCTTCTCGCTCGGCCTGAAGACTGGAGAAGGGGCTTGGGGCTGCTGGGGGTGTTAAGGGGGGCTGCTAGGGGTTTTAAGGCTTTTAAGGCTTCTGGTCTGTAGGGTTTGGGGCTTGGGGGGGTGTTGGGGTGTTAAGGCAGAAAAAGTTGCTAAGGCTTCTAAGGCCGTTTGAGACGAGGTTTTCAAAGCTTTTAAAGCCTTTAACAGGTTTTGGCCTTAGGGTTTAGGGTTTAGGGTTTAGGGCTTCTAAAGGATCAGTCTTTAGGGCTGTCAGGGTTTGGAAGCATTTGAGGTTTGAAGGCTGTTAGAGTGTTAAGGGTTTTGTTAAGGCCTTCAATGGTTTCAGGGTTCAGGGCTAGGAGAGGGTCTTTGGGCCGTTTCAGGATTCGAAGGCATTTATCGATTTGCAGAACCCGGAGTCCCCCTGAAACCCAACTTGCCAATGCCACCCTGTTCCCCAACCAAACCAGGAAACCCTAAAAAAGCGCGGGGTTGCTCGGACCACCCTAGAACCCAGCATGAAGCCTTCAACCTCTCAGCCGACCTCGCTGAGGGCAGGAACCACGACCGGGACCTGATGCCAAGGCTTCCGACGGCTTCCCGGAGGGGCTTTGGAAGTCTTTTCTGGGGGGTTGAAGGCTTCTAGGTTGGATAGGGCTTGGGGTTTAAAAGGGTTTAGGGGTTCAGGGGCTTAGGGGTTTTGGGGTTCACGGCTTGGGACTTCTTGGGTTTTTGTGTTTTCCGGCTTTGTTGCCATTTGGGTTCGTCGGGAGTTGTTGAAGAGGGCCCCCAGCGTGGATACTCCCATCCTGCGGAAACACCATTTCCTAAAACTAACATGGCCGCTAAGCAGACCGAGCATCTTCTCCTCTCGAATTCGTGTTGATATAGAAGCCTGCATAGTTACCAACACTATTTCGGGGGTTGCTTCTTACATACAACTATAGTATAATATAACTATACCCCCAAGACCCTAAATTAATTCTGCCGGATCGAAGACAAGACTATCGAGTCGTGCGCCTCCTCGGTCGCTGCTGCGGCCGTGGTGGTCGTAGTGGTCGAGGTGGTGGATGCCACATTGAGTACTTCGTCTGCCTTCTCCATCCACTTCCTTGCGGACAGGGTGAACTTTGAGAAAAAGCCCCAACCCAGCTCACATCCCCAGATGCTGCAGCTTCGAAGGCGCCCGCAGTTTGCTGCTACCAAGAAGCGCGTACTCCGACACCACTGCTGGAGAGGGCTCCGCTGTGGACTCCGCGCTGGGTTCCGCTGCAGGCTCCACAGGGGCCACTGCCGCAGGGGCCACCGTCGAAGTCGCCAAGACCTGCTTGGGTCAAAGATTGTGGGATTTCGGCCGACTCAGCTACAGGATGCCTGAAGCTGCAACCCCCTAAACCCCAAAAGCGAAGTCCTACTCCAAGACCCAACAGCAAAAGCCGTAGATCTCACAGATTCCAGCTAAGAAATGCAATAAGCTTTCCAGTCATAGCAATGGTAACCGCAATAGTAACTGAGAGTACTAGTAAGTAGTAATAGTAATGGAATGGTAACTGCTATTCATAATACTGCTTACTAGCCCTGACCCTCCTGGTCCCTACTTTGTAGGGCCCTAGAGGCTCTAGTAGGTACCTGAAGGTTCGGGTAGCAATAAGTAACAGTTATATCCTGGACCCCACCTCGATCTCGGGTGCGGAGGCCTCCGGCTCGGGAGAAGTCGAGGGGCCTGGAAGAAGCCGTGAATGGGTTTAGGGTTTAGGGTTTAGGGTTCAGGTTACGGCTTGGTTTAGGGAGCTTGAAGCAGCAGTTGAAGGCTGAGAAATAGAGTAGGACCTAGTAGGGTTTAGGGTGCGGAAAAGTCCGAAACGTGCGCCAGTCCCTAACTTGAAGCATTTCGGATGCTATCCAACGTTTGGACAGTCGCGGCATCGCGTTCTGGGCTTGAATGAGCGCCCTTAGGGTTCGGACAGACCGCGAACCCCAAACCCCAAGCCCGACCATAGGGAGCCGGAAAAAGGAAGGTTTTATGGGGTTTAGGGTGTAGGGTTTAGGATTGATCCAGGTGAACCCTCAACCGCCGCCCTCAAATGCAAGCCAGGCGACTTGACTCGAGGGCCCTTTGTCGGAGCTCCTCCTGTCCTGGGATTGGGGCTTTCGGATAGTATAGTATAGTAGAGTCTAGGGTATGGAGTCTAGAGTCTAGAGAATAGAGAGTAGGGAGTAAGGGGTCTGGAGTTGAGGGTGTTGGGTCTAGGGTTTAGCGGTCGAGGGTGTGGGGCTTCAGGGCTTTAGGGTTTTGGGGTTTGGGTTCGGGCTCTAAGGGCCGGAGTCTTCAGGGCTGGACCTCGAACCATGGCCTCGAAGCTCAGCGCTCAAAGGAGCTTTCAAGCTTCAGGCCATGGACCTTCAAGGGAACGAAGCACCGGACACCGAACCGTCGGCCATTTGCATATTGCCCCCTAAACCCTAAACCCCAAACCCTACACCCAAACCCCAAACCCTACATCCTAAACCCTACACCCCCTCAACGAAGAACTTTCTTAGAGGGCCCCTTTAGAAAGCCGAGGGGCCTTGTTTCAGGGCTGTCACCTCTGCCTGGCTTCTGGGAGGCTTCGCAGGCTCTTATTCTCTTAAGAGGATCATCCGGCTAGAGAAATTTTGGGGGGGAGTTCTGTAGATGCGGATGTCATTGAGCGAGGTTCCATGATCGAGGTTTTTGCTTGCCCGTCGACATGTGGCCACTCGGAAGATTCTTTCCTGCAATGTTCTGGGATGGCCGAAAACATGCAAACATGGACGCTCAAACCACAAAGCCTAAACCCGAAATCCTATAACCCAAAAATCCCTAAAACCCTAAACCTTAACCTTTAAAACCCGAAACCCCAAACCGGCACCCTCGCCTTCAGCTGCTTCAGCTGCTCCTGCAGGCTCGAAAGTTGCGCCACGGCCGCCGACAGTTCAGGGCCTGGCACTCGAGTCGTCGGAGGAAGGAAGCGAGCGGTTTAGGGTTCCGGGCTTAGGTTCTCAGGTTGCAGGGGTTTCGGGGTTCGGGTTTGGGAGGTAAGCATGTAGGACACCCCGAACACCGTCAACCCGAACCCTCAACCCTGAAGCTCAGGGTTCAGCTTTACAGAAGGCCTTTTGGCGTTCGCATGTCCTTCAGGGCCTTTTATAACTAGAATAGGGTTTTGGGGTGTGATCGGACAAGAAGTCTGTTCGGGCAAACGAAACTAAAGGACTTGTGCCTTATCTGTGATTTTCAAGCCGTTTCCGTGTTGGAGATCAGCTTTTCGAAATAATATCCGTGATGACTTTGATCATCGAATCAAACTCAGAATGCCAAGCATCAAGTACGTCAAGTGAGATTTCGGAAGCAGCAAGACATTTTCGGCTTAGATTAGAAGGAACAGTCGAGAAGTGCAACCTTTTGCGGCAATGAACGCATTGTTCATCGTTAGTCCAGCAAGGCTGAATCAAGTGGGTGCGCGACGGATTTTCAAGGTTTTGTGATTGTTTAAAAGACTCAACCGCGTGCTCAAAACGTGAAAGTCGTCTTAGCGCAGCTTTGAAGAGAGATCGAGGGCCAGGTCTGGGTGGTAATCTAGCTCGCATTTCATCAGCTGTAAGTTTACTCCACGTGTCAAGAGGTAGCTGAGTAATGCATTTAACTTTGATGTCAAGCCAGATGCGGTTAGCTTTTCGGTCATTGACCATAGCAATCCAAGGTGGCGGCTTGCCTTTAGCATACAAACGCGCTAAAGCCCAGTAGGGTTTTGGGGTATAGTATACTATAACCATAATAAGGAACCCCCAAAATGGTATTGGTAATTCGGCCCGCAAAAATAGCTCCGAAACCCAGTGAATCGCTGGTACCCCGGGCCTTGAGCTGCCCTGGCCCGAGCCAGGTCCTGCCGGAACAGCACGCAGCGGTTCTATGTGATAACCGCAAAAGTACAGAACGGTTTATCATGACATACTCTGTAATATATACACGTATATACATGTGTATATGTATATATATATATGTATGTATGTATGTATGTATGTATGTATGTACGTACGTACGTACGTAGGTATGTATGTATGTATGTATGTATAATTATGAGTGTGTGCGTATGTGTATATATATATATATGTATATTTATGTGTGTATATATATATAGAGAGAGAGAAACGATTTGTTTATTTACTAATGCATTTGTACAGCTAGATAGATAGGAAGACAGATAGATAGATAAATAGATATAAACAGATGTAGACTCAATGTAGAAGATATAGGTAGACATAGAAAGATATCGATAGACATAGATATAGATACAGATATATATATATATATAGATATAGATATAGGTATAGATATAGATACAAATATAGACATAGATATAGATATAGGTATAGATATAGATATAGATATAGAAATAGATACCAGTAAAAATATAGAAATAGATATAGGTAAAGATATAGATATAGAAATAGAAATAGATATAGATAGATAGATACAGATATAGATATAGATATAGATACAGATATAGATATACATATTTATACAGATATGGACATAGATATAGAAAGAGATATAGATAGAAAAGGAAAGAAAGAAAGATAGATAAAAAAGATAGATAGATAGAAAAAGATGGATAGATAGATAGATAGATAGATAGAAAAAGATAGATATAGATATCGATAGATATAGATAGATATAGATAGATATAGATAGATAGATAAATACATAGATAGATAGGAAGATATCGATAGACATCGATAGACATAGATAGATACAGTTAGATAGATAGATAGATGGATAGATAGATAGATAGATAGGTAGATATCGATAGACATCGATAGATATAGATAGATAAAGATAGATGGAAAGATATGGATAGACATAGATAGATATAAGTAGATAGATATAGACAGATAGATAGAAAGATATAGATAGCTATAGATAGACTTAGATATAGATAGATATAGAAAGATAGATAGATAGATAGATAGATAGGCAGATAGACAGATAGATAGATAGATAGATAGACTGGACAGATAGATAGATACATAGGTAGATAAAACAAATGTGATATGCATATGTATGTGTTTATGTATTCTATATATCTATATACATATATATACTAGTATAATGTATTACTAAGGCGACAACAAAAAGACAAGATCAGCAAAGAGCCACACACGACACAACCACCGCCAGAACAACCACTCACGACAAAAGTAGCAACAACAACAAATAAAATGAATCGGACACCACAACCAACCAGCAACAACGACGATGAAAAGAACCACAACGATGACCAGCACCACAACCACGACGACGACGACGACCACGACCATGACCGAGACCACCACAGCAAGGATGACCACGACGACAACGACAACGACGACGAAGACGACCACTGCCACCCCGGCCCGGCATCGCCACCACCACCATCAATACTCCCCAAAAGCAAAAGGTGCACCAAAACACAACAAGATAAAGCCGAAAAGGAACGCCAAACATGTGGCTTTTCGTATTGTAAGTCAGCGCATGTACAACCCTACTACGAACCTTACGTCATCTGACAATGATCTGAACCATAGATCAGGGTTTGCTAGCGAAAGCAGCCTGGAGCATGGCAGATATCAGCTAAACTTTATTTATTTACTTATGGTATGTATGTATGTATGTATGTATGTATGTATATATGAGTAGAAAGAAAGACGTGCATACATACATAAATATGTATATATATATATACATATATATATATATGTCTATATGTTTGTGTGTGTGTGTATATTTATGTGTATGTACATAAATAAATAAATAAATATATAAATAAACAAATAAATATATATATATATATATTTATTTATTTGTTTATTTATTGCAGCATATGATGCATTCTGCTATATTCTACTGGTGACTGCATGTCCAGGGCAGTCCAGGAAATGAGGAAGGCAGTAACGCGATGAGGCACCGATCAACGCGAGCCAATAACAAAATCACAGCTTAGGGGGCGGCCTAAACGATTGAATCCATCGTGGCGAGATGGGGGCAAACAGCAAACAGGGCTACGGATCCTGCTGCAGTTGTGGCAGCTGCGTCTTCAGCGAATCCGCCTGCACAGGGCTCGGTCAGCAACGGTTTTGTGTCACCCAGAGGCCTGGAGCACTTTCAAGTTCTAGATAGAAGCACCCCAAATAGAACTATCATTCTTTGCACCCAGACGCCGTAGACTCTGGTTCATTCATCAAAAGCCCGTGCGAGTGGAAATCCTTCCGTCTTTGCGCCTCCTCGCGCCAACGGTGGCGCGTGTTCTTGGCTTCGCGGCGGCTCTCCTGCAGGTTTGCTTTCGGGCTGTAGAGTTCAGTGATTCGTGTAGTAGTGCTGTAAGTGCTGTAGCATCGGCGGACGACAAGGGTAGGCCATTCAACCATCTTGACTCTTGAATTTCTAGTCTAGTTTGTCTGAAGCATGCAAACTTGCTATGATTATGATAACGACAGCTCCCACTGCTAACACCAGACATGCTACTACAACTATAACTGCTGCTGCCGCTG
Source organism: Symbiodinium necroappetens (assembly GCA_905231915.1). Taxonomy (NCBI): domain Eukaryota; class Dinophyceae; order Suessiales; family Symbiodiniaceae; genus Symbiodinium; species Symbiodinium necroappetens. The sequence continues at coordinate 9,017 of CAJNJA010007560.1, forward strand.
CACGACGACCAGCACCACCACCAGCACCATCACCACCACCACCACCACCGCCACCAACCACAACAGCACTACCCTGGGCATGGCTACGACTGCCACTACCACTGCCATTCCCACTGCCACTGCCATTGCCACTGCCACGGCCATCACCACCAGCACTGCTACCATGACCACGACGACGACAGCATTGCCGACGACGACGACGTTGACAGTATTACTCGCACGAGGACGGGAAAACAAGAGAAATTGCAATAAGGACGACAAGTAAAAGCAGCATGGCATAACATACAGGGAATCAAGTCAGAAACAGTAAGAAGACCACTTACAATGTCTGCACCCCATGGTTTACCATCATTCCCTTCGCGCTCCGCAGGCGTTCGCGGCTGTAACATCTGGACGACATACAGAACTGCACTTCGGTGCTTTTGCAGCATACGGAGTAGCAGCGAATGCCTGCCAGAGTTCCTGGAAACGATCACTCCGACTGCAACCACAACCAATGAATCCATGCAGGCAACCGTAATGATGTCCGACTCGACAGCACGACCACGACAACACCCTTCTGCCAACCACTGGGGGGCGAAGCCTTGATAGCAGCGACAACCGGAGGTACAACGGAAAAAGAAAGAAAAACATTATTCCTCGATGTGACAAGTTACGCAGACATCAAGGTACAAATAAATGAATTAGTGCAATGTATGCCTCGTCTCAGGCTCAAGCTGAACTCCTTCCAGCAAACCCACTGTTGCAGCAAAGCCACTCAGACATGTCTCCGAATTCAACAAACCCAGGTCCTCTAGAAATTTCAACTGAAGAAGACAGGAGGCCAGCTGACCAGAGCAACAGCAGCAACAAAGACTGAAAGTCTCAGAGTCATCACAGGAAAACGGACCTGAGGTCTAAGACACTACGAGTTGTCGCATCGCATCACAGCTCCTCCCTCTCCCAGGCTTCAAACAACAGAACCCTCTCCTTGTGCTTCTCCAAGCCCTTCTGAAGACGCTCCAGGAGCCCTCGGATAGACGCAGCTCCGGGAAAAAAGTTCGCTTCTACTGTGAGACTGGGGCTTGAGCGCAAGGGCACGAGGTTGCCAAAACCAGTTTAAAACGAGAGGGCTTGAGGTTTGGGGCCTAGGGTTTAGGGGGCAAAAGAGCCGAGAGAATGCATCTCAAGTGAGTGCTTCGGGTGCAACGTGGCTTCTGACTTAGATGCCTCTGCTTAAATGACATCCATTGTGCGCAAGTCCTGAACTTGCAAGAACCCCAGATTACCCTAAACCCTAAACCCTAAACCCAAACCCTAAACCTAAACCCTAAACCCTAATCATGGGGAGGGCTTGGAAGGCCTGATTCTTTGGAAGCCGGACGCGAGACCGTCTGTCACCTCGGGAAGGACATGGGGCCTGACGTTCAGGCCTGCTCAGCTTTAAAGCCCGAACCCGAAACCCCGATGCCTACCCCCCAAACCTCAACCCTAAACCCTAAACCCCAATCCCTACATCCTAACTTCTCAACATGATGTTAAACTCAGAAAAGTCTCTTTCTCGCTCGACTTTCTCCTCCTGGCAGGTGTTGCCTTGCAAGCTCAGACATGAAGGCAATAGTCATACTCTTAGCAATAGTGATAGTGATACTACTAGGAATAATGAAAGTGAAGTGAGTGCGAAGGAAATGTAGTTGGGAGTTAATAGTTGACAGCTAAAAGTTCGTAGCAATAGTCATACAGAGAGCAATCATGATAGTAATAGTAGCGATAATACTGATAGTGATGGTGATAATGACAATGGTAATGCCAGTGATTGTGACAATGATAAGGATAATGAGAGGGATAGCGAGAGGGATAGTGATGGTAATAGGAATGGTAGTAGCAATCATAATAGCCATGATAATAACAACTATAAAAAGGGGTGACAATGGTAGTAATAATAATCATCGTAATACCAATTACCTTTTAATTCATGAAAGTAGCTACAGCGATAGTATAAGCAATAGTTACAGTAAAAACTTTCAGAAAAATATGGTCATGGTAGCAGTAAGAAAAAGAGTAGCCGTTTTTGCCAATAGTAACAATAATAAATATAATAGCAATTTAACAAATATGATAACAAAAACGATAGTAATCGTAACTATTAACAGTAACAATAACTGTAACAACAAGAGCAATGGCAAAGAATAACGGCAGTGGTAAAGATGATAGTACTGGTAATGCTCATGCTAGTGCTACTGCTAATGGTACTGGTAGTGGTAGTGGTCACGGTAAGGGTAGTGGGAATGCTAATGACTGCTAATGCTCATGGTAGGTAATGGTAACGGTATTGGGTATGGCAGAGGCAACAGTACAAGAACAGTAGTAGTAATAGCAACAATAGTAATAATAAGGATAATAATAATAATGATAATAATAATAATAGTAGCAACAGTAACAATAGTAGCAATAATGATAGAAATAGCGATACGTATCGTAGTAACAAGATAGTCGTAGTGATAGTGATAATGCTATCACTAGGAATGGGAATGGGAAAAATCATGGACATGTGACGTGTAGTAATACGAGCAACAGTAGCAGCAAACCTAAAACCCAAACTCCCTAATCCCAAGACCTCAAGCCCCTTTGACTTTAAGGCCTACTTTCCGACAAGCCCCCAGGCTCCAAATCTGGAATCTCCGCAAGCGAAAGAATTTAGCGACTTAAGAATGTGCGAAAGTCGAAGTCTAGGGTTCAAGCGCCTTGGGCTTGGGGTTTGGGATCTAGAGTTCATGGTTGTAGCATTTACGGGCGTACGGCTTAGGATGTGTCTTCTTCAAAGCTTTTGCCCATCTGGCAAGGGTTGGGGGTTTAGGGTTTAGCGCTTCCGGGTGCGGGTTTGGTACAGCGGGGTGCGCCACGTTCAAGATTTACGGCTCAGAGTTTACAGGTTGTACGATTTCGGGCTCAGTCGTGTAGGATTGAGGGTTTTGGCTTCAGGGCTCAGGGCGAATGTACCTGATCCAAAGAACCTAGCCTTCCTAGGAGGGCCGTAAGACAAAGTCGGACCTGATATCTTCAAGCTTAGCTATCTAAATTCTAAACAAAGAGATACTATCCATAACCATCGTACACCCTAAAGGCCCTAAAGCGTAGACCCGAAGCCACTACATACGAGATGTGTACTAGGTTGCTTGTCTGAGGACATCAAATGGGTAGACCAGGCTTCTGGCGATGCTGAGATCACAGATGAGCAAGGTTTAGGGATTACGGGTTTGGGGATTTCGGGGTTTCGGGGTTTGGGGTTTCTACCCTTTTTGTCCAGGCTGCTGTGTACGATGCAACAAGAACCCCCCCAAACCCCCAGCTCCCAAGCCCGACTCACATGATTATTATGACTACTCTGATTCTTACTACTGCTATGGATTATTCTTCTTATCACGTTTCTTAGTTTTGCTATTCTTATTCTTCTTATCATTATTCATCTTTTTGCTATCCTTATTATTCTTTCTATGATTCTGAATCAGTCTTCTTAATTGTTCTTTCTAAATCCCACAGCACCCAGCATCGGGCCGAGGCGCTGCAAGGGGAGCTTCTCCCGACCCTTTCCTTGCCATGGCGGGTTTTTTTTTGGGGGGGCTTGCGGTACGTTTTGGTTCAGGGGTCGTTGTGCTGCTAGGGGGCGGGGTTCACGATGTCGGAAATTCTGGCGGCTTTCTGCTTGCTGTCTTTTCCTGACTTTTTGGGTGTTGGAGTCTGGGCTTAGGGTAGTTTCTCATACCGGCACACAACCCTCGAGGCGTCCCCAAAAACTTAGATCCAGTGCTTCCGAGTCGCGTCACTGCCATCGCAGCAGTCACAGATGCCGTCTCGAATGCCTGTGGCGCTGGTACAGCACGTAAATATCCTATACCCTAAGCCCTAAACCCAAAACCCTAAGCCCTACACCCTGAACCCTGCGACAAGATGGCGACTCCAAAGAGTCCGACACCTGAAGAATGCCATGGCAGAACTCAGCTTTGTCATGGCTTCGGGCTCATAGGCCTTTTTAGGGCTGAGTCTTCAGGGCTTAAAACTGTAGGCTTTGGGTTCAGGGTTTAGGGCTTAGGGGTTCGGGCTTAGGGCTTTGGGACTTCAGGGTTCCGTGTTTAGAATCCAAGAGGTTTTGAAGAAAGGGTGGGGAGTGTGTGGCCAGGATTGGCCAGGTGAACCACTCTGGATCTGCTTGATCTGAATTCTGGAGCCAAGCGGCGCGACGTGTAGAGCAGCTTAGGAATCCCATCGGCATTCCTGGCAGGGAAGGACGTGGCACATGATTTGCGCAGCACGGTGGAGCTGGCGGTGTCTGTGATTTCATGCTTAGCATGATTATCATTCCGTTGGTACTTGCCCAGAATCCATAACAGTCTGCAACTGTCTGCTGCTTCTTTTTCGATTTGCGCCTGAGTCCTCAATCCCGAAAACCGCGACTATATACCCAAAACCCCCAAAACATCAAACTCACGGTCGCTGGTCATGGTCGGAGGGAGCTCATAGGACGTATAGCTGGGAGATAGGAGCGTGTAGTAAGCACAGAACCACCCTAAGGGATGCTATGCGACCCGTTGCGAGCGAAGAGAGAGCTTTCCCTCCGAGCTCTGGCAGCTGCACAACACAAGAAGGCCCAAGGGAAGCCCTGAGCACTAAACCCTAAACCCCCCTAAACCCAAACCCCTTTAACCCCAAAACAACCCAAATCAAAGCTCAGCCCTAAACCCCAAATCCCCCATCATAACGGAGCCCTTCGTCGTTCTGTCCGTCCTGCAATGGAAGAGCGTCCCATCGAGACCGGCACAGGCCGAGGTCCCAGGCTCATCACTACCATCCTTTGCTTCGACTCCCCCTATTACTCGGAGGCCTCAAAAGAGGTGGGATGAAGGTAGGTAGGATTAAGGATCCCTGTAGAAGGACTACTCTTTGGGAATATCCCACCTACCTTCATCCCACCTTTTGAGGCCTCCGAATTATCTGGCATTATTTAGCGCTTACGGTTTAGGGTTCAGGTTTAACTATGTTCAAATCGCACCCCAGTGTAGCAATATGCCAGCATTGCACCATATCAGCATGACACGGATGGAAAGTCTGCTGTGTTGGTATCGGTGTGGTTTGCATCGCCGCTTCCCTGCTGAAGTCATTGCTCGATCACTTCCGGAACCCTCTGCTGCAAGTGTCTCGCGGCGTCTGCTCAATGCAGTCTTGCAGATGCCTTGTAACCAACTATATGACTTGCCATGGTTTCAATACTGGCCATTTGGCAAGTACCTGGCTTAGGCGGAAGTTCGCACCCCCACCCGTAAGTGTCCGAAGGTGTCTGAACTGTGCTTTGACTTGAAAGCTACCCCTTGACCTCTGAAAAAAAACCTGAATTGCCGAAACGGGCCGTACACCAACCGGAACCAAGTGGAGCCGCCAAGGATCCACACAGTCGCCTTAGGGAAGCAACAGAACAAGCTTTGAAGAAATCCTGAGAAGCCATGAAGGGGGATCTCAGGGAAAGCAGAGCGTTTCGAAGCACCCGATGACGCAGAAACAAAAGCACAAACATGTTCTTTGAGTGTCAATACAGCATAGTCATTTCTTGCGGAGCCAAAACCGCGCAAACAAGGACACTCCTAAGAACGCGCACACCCCGGCACGATGAGCCTGAAAAGCAGCCTGGAAACAGGAATCGTCGCTCACCACGACAAGGACACTCCTATCTGATTGAGAACGCGCACACTCCTGCACGATGAGCCTCAAAAGCAGCCAGGAAACAGAAATCGTCGTTCACCACGCTTATGGGCAAAGATTCCTGCAAGGGCTCAGGGATGGAAACTCGCACAGCACACACTCTCACAGCCTGGTGCTCTGGCAAGCTGAATCCCACCCTGACAGCATCATGTTTTCATGGCTGCATCTATCCAACGCAAGCAGCTTCGAGTAGATGGGGGATACCCGGGGTAAACCCAATCGTCGTAGGCGTTCTAACGCTTCTCGCTAGGGTCTAGGCCTTAGGGTGTAGGACCTGCACTCTAAGCCCTGTGGAAAACCTAATCTATGACGCACGGGTTTCTGAAGCCTTCCTCCTCTTGTCAATCTAAACCGAAACACAGCGACTACAGTAAGGGCTTTCCCAGGACCATCCTAAAGGGCACGGGCCCAAAAGATTACCAGCTATTTTGGGGTTTTTAGTATAGCTTTCGTATAATGCACTTGTAGTATACCCCAAGACCACCTGACCGGCCGTGGTCTCGCAGCTGAAGATGCAAGGCTCTTCATGGCAGGTGTATCTGTGTTGGTCCTGCAGCTTGGAGAGATCGCTACAGTAGCATATAGAGTTCAGGGCTTAGGCTTTCCGGGCTTAAGCTTGGGGTTTAGAGTTTGCACAGGCTGGTTTGCATGGTGGTGGCACTTCGGTGAGACTGGAATGGTGAGGATGGTGGTGCTGGTGATCGGGGTCGCCCTGCCATTTGCTACTAAATGCTGAACTTCCCAACCCGGAACCCTGTACTTGAATTTCAGCACTCGTGTCAACTCGAATACCAAAATACCACCTAAACCCTAAACCCTTACATCTGAAACCCAAACCCTAAACCCTAAACCTCTACATCCGAAACCCTAAACCCCAAACCCTAAACCCCTACATCCGAAACGGGAAACTCTAAAACCTAAACCTCTACATCCGAAACCCTAACCCTAAACCCCTACATCCGAAACCCTACACCCTAAACCGTTACATCCGAAACCCCTAAAAACCCCTCACGAGCAGATCAACCGGTCCTCAGAAGGCACGCCAACCACCCCTTCCTGTTTCTCGAAAACCTCAGACAGATGGACAGTTCTCCAAATCAGGGTCCTTGCTTAGGGGTTCCATTCAAGGGATCTATAAGAGCTGCTATAAAGGTTTCTTTAAGGTATATGGGAAGTTCTCCAAATTCGCCTCGGCCCCGGCCGAAGCGGTCAGAGGTTCCTATTCGGATTCTTTCTCTTCCCCACCTCTTAGTTCTCCCCACCATCATGGGGGGTCCCTCTGTGTGAACCCAT
>CAJNJA010007561.1:0-15785 GCA_905231915.1 Symbiodinium necroappetens
GCCACTCAGACCCGGCTTGATTCGTACGCAGCATGATGAAAGGGTGCTTAGGAGGGAAGACCCACTTGAGAGATACACCCGTAGTAGTCCCCCCGAGTCCTACAAACCCAACTCCAGGATCAAATGGCAGATTTCGATGTCCGGGAAGCAAAGTGTTCTGAGCCTTCTGACCGCGATGCCATCGAGAAGCAACTGCAGGAGTCTAGGGTTTCGGGCTAGGGGCTTGGGGGTTTGGTGTGGTTTGTCGGTTTCCCCACAAGTCACGCCGGCAAGGTCTTAAACCCTCCACATCTCCTTTAAACCTCCAACCCCCACCCACGATGATTCATGGGGTTCCGAGGCCCTACAGACTGTAGAACTACGTATCCGAATTTGCCCCTAAGTCACTTTAGGGTTGTAAGGAGTTCGACATGTGGGTACGTAAGGGACATACATGGATGGGCGTTTTGGTCCTGTAATAACCTTACATGTTCTCTGTCATACAGCCCAGACTTGTTGGACAGAGACCACCACTAAACAATGAAGCCAAACCTAAACCCCCTGAACCCTAAACCCTACTTAAACCATTGAACCAACGAGCTTTGCCAATAGGGAGAGAGAGAGGATCTCGCAAGCGACTAAACCATGAAGGGGTCTAGGGTTTAGGGGCCATTAAACCAATGTATTTGGGCTGGAACCCACAAACAGGGGGGGGGATGCTGTTCGTATTGTTGTTATTAAGCGCTCTTTGCATTCTGTTACATTCCTAGTTAGGGAGACCCCTGAAAGGGACCCTTCTTGACCCTACTTATGGCTCTCTTCAAAGGGACCTTATTGAGAGGGTCTAGACCCATACATGAGTTTTTTTTAAACTGGGGTTCTGTTTTTTGGATCGCGGGGATCTGGGTAAAGCATGCCTGAGAGGGCAGAAGCTTCCAGTGTTGCGCAGCCGATAGTAAGCCGCCCAGACCAATGCCAGGAGGTCTTTAGCAATTGTGACTTGCCCACTCGCCGCGCTGATGCCGTGGATGAGGGGGAGGCATCGGGTTCAGGTTGTAGCGTCTCCCCAAAGACACTAAACCCAAAACCCCTAAGCCTGCAACACCCTAAACCCTGTGTAAACCCGAAACCCTTGTTTAGGGTGTCGTTTGTTTTTGATTTTGGGTTCAGGGCTTATAGGCATTAAGGTATTGGTTTCAGGTCTTGGGTTTCGGGCCTAAGCAAGGCTGGTCCTGCCCAGCCAGTTCCCGAACCCCCCAAAACGGATGCCGAAACTCCCAACATGCATAATGCCAGGGTTCAGAGATTAGGGTCTACCTGCACCCCAAATCACTTACCTTTTTGAGAACTTATACAAGATCAGAGTCAAAATCCCTAACAAGGTAGGTTGTATAGAGTCCAGGTCGGATCTAGGGTATACCTACAGCCTAAACCCTGAACCCTAAACCCTAAAACCCTAAACCCTAAACCCTAAAACCCTAAAACCCCAAACCCTAAACCCCAAAACACCAAGCCTTAAAACCCTAAACCCTAAACCCTAAAACTCTGAAACACCAAACCCTAAACCCCAAAACACTAAACCCTAAAACCCTAAACCCTAAAACCCAAAACCCTAATCCCTAAAGCCCCAAACCCTAAACACCAAAACACTAAACCCTAAAACCCTTAACCCTAAACCCTAAAACCCTGCAACCTAAAACCCTAAACCCTAAACCCTAAACCCTAAAACCTAGACCCCTAAAACCCTAAAGCCCTAAACCCTAAAACCCTAAAACCCTAAACCCTAAACCTCTAAACCCTAAAACCCTAAACGCTAAAACCCTAAACCTCTCTATCACATAGAACCCCAAATGTTGGAGATATTCGCTGAATAAGGGCAAAAATTCGTTGAATAAGGGCACATATTCGTCGAATAAGGCAAAAATTCGTTGAACAAGGCACTTTTGCCTTATTCAACGAATTTTTGCCCTTATTCAACGAATTTTGCCCTTATTCAACGAGTTTGCTGCATTTTTCGTCCAACGAATTTAATGGCAAAAATTCGTTGAATAAGGGCAAAAATTCGTTGAATAAGGCACTTTTGCCTTAAAGTGCCTTATTCAACGAATTTTTTCCCAATTCATTGAATAAGAGCAAAAGATTCGTTGAATAAGGCACGTTTGCCTTAAGTGCCTTATTCAACGATTTTTTTTACCAATTCGTTGAATAAGAGCAAAAATTCGTTGAATAGGGCACTTTTGAGGCAAAAGTGCATTGTTCAACGAATTTTAGTCCTTATTCAACGAATTTCGGCCAATTCGTTGAATAAGGTCAAAAATTCGTTGAATAACGTACTCTTAAGGCAAAGGTGTCTTATTCAACGAATTCTTGTCTTATTCAATGAATTTCTGCCAATTCGTGGAATAAGGGCAACGATTCGTTGAATGAGGCACCTTTGCCTGTAGAAGGCTCTAGGGTGGGTAGGGGGTGTTACGCTGAGTTGTCTGAGCTCAAGCTAATACAGCGCGAGAACTTCAGATACATGCGCGAAGGCATTTCTAGACGAAAGGATGTGACATCCACGAAACGAAGGCGTCGTTAGTGTTTAGCCTGTTGGTGAATTACTAGAGTACTTATGATGCTTACTGTGATGCGCTATGTGAATGCGAGTCGTTAGTGTAAAGATTGAACTTTTTATTTTCTAATGTTATGGGATTCTATGGGTGGGTGGGTGTTGTGTCTAAACCGTGAAGGTAACTCTACTTTTAAAACTGCTCGACCAGAGCTGCTGAACCCTAAAACCCTAAACCCTAAACCCTAAAACCCTAAACCCTACGCCCTCCACGCCCGAAGTTGCCGATGACGGATTCACCGAGTGACGGGCCAACTCCTGGGGTCTTAGCAGGGTTTTGGGGTATAGGGTTTTAGAGTTTGGGGTTTTAGGGTTTAGGGCTTTAGGGTTAAGGGCTTTAGGGTTTAGGGCGTTGGGGTTTAGGGCTTTAGGGTTTAGGGCTTCAGGGTTTAGGTTTTAGGGTTTAGGGTTTTTAGGGCTTCAGAGTTTAGGGTTTTAGGTTTTTAAGGTTTACGGTTTTAGGGTATAGGGTTTTAGGGTTTAGGATTTAGGGTTTTAGGGTTTAGGGTTTAGGGTACAGGATTTTACGGTTTAGGGTTTAGGGTTTCAGGCTTTGGGTTTAGGGTTGTAGGATTTAAGGCATAACAGGGTTTTAGGGTTTCGGGTTTCAGGGTTTGAGGGTTTAGGGTTTTAGGTTTTTAAGGTTTACGGTTTTAGGGTTTTAGGGTATAGGGTTTAGGGTTTAGGGTTTTAGGGTGTAGGGGTTATAGGGGCTCGCGTCTTGCTTTGTGAAGGTGAAGGTTCAGCAGTTTGTGCACTACCCGGCTACCGATGATCCGTTGGACCGCTTCAATGCCTACGTTCGAGGCAGAGGGCTCTTCCGCAAGAACAATCGCTCAGCAGTTTGGCAGTAGCTAGCACTGAACTGCAAGTAGTAACCAGAGGATTATATGGCTAGTTCTCTACATCAGGGTCCATTTCTTAAGTCCCCAATATAGTACGGCATCCTTATAAAAAAGGACCCTAAAAGAGACCCCAATTCTAGAGAACTACCCATATGGGCAGAGGCAAAGGTGAAGGGCCCGGGGTTGAGGGATTTGGGTTAGGTGCTGTTCCGAACTCGGGTCTAAGGACCTGCTTTAGGAGATAGTGCTTTCAGGGTTTAGGGTTTAGGGTTTTGGTCTACCAGCACATGTAGACTGCCCCCCAGGGATCCTTCGTGACATTGTCGTGATGCAGATTGGCGATGAAATCCACGTACCGTGGCCATTGTGCTTGACGGCCTGCCTACCGATGATCCTCTACTCAGCTGTGAACGTGCTGGGCTGTGACAACGGCTCTTGCGACGAATCTGCGCGGCTGGCAGGTTGTTCCTCAACGCTACAGTACATTCTGGCCCAGACGTTGAGCTGGGTACTCGTCATATTGCTGACATTCCCACTGACCTATCCTGTAATGCTCCGCATGCTTAGATGTATTCTGTCGTTTGGCGATGCCCCGGTGCAGCGCTGCGCGGCTTTCTTGTGTTGCTTCCTGGCTTATGAGTACACCTATATGTGTGGTGGCTTGATTTTGGGCGCCTGGGTTCCTCTTGTGCAAGACTACTCCCCAACTCAGCTCATGTTTTTCCTGCTGGTGGTGATCTTGATGGTCGTCCAGTCCCTCTGCTTGTTTTACCGATGGGAAAGACAAGACCGGGAAAACCTGACATCGTGTCGCTGTGTCAAACGACAGGTCGCGACATATCAGGCAGCTCGGTAGTGCAGCAAGCAATTTCTGAGACTCTTTATGGGCTCTGCCTTACCCTCATCTAGTCAGTCTAGTCCTTACATGTTTTAGGTGCCTACTAAATCACTACCAACACTACTCCTAAGGCTTTCTTTGAGCCCAACAGGTCCTAAACTCTAAACTCTAAACCCCGAAACCCTAAACCCTTAAACCCTAAACCCTACAAGCAACCCTACACCCTAAGCCCTGAACCCTGGATGCAAGAGAGCTCTCAAACAAAAAACCCTGAACATTCGTAAGGCAATGGGCGCCGAAAGTGGTGTGCCTTTGGCATCTTTCGACGAATCTCCCCTCTAAGCCGACATCGGGCTGAAAAATGTGACCTAGGCTACCCTTCATGCTAAAACGCCATGATGTTAGGCCCTAAGCCTGCAGGTTGAGCAACCTTCTACCCTAAAAGCACTAAAGACACACAAAAGCCACCAACCCTAGAAGCCCTGAAAGCCCTAAATGCCCTACGGACCTTGGCAACCACAAACAGCCGTGAATACTGAAAGCCTTTACAGCCCAAGGAGCAACACGGCCTGGGATTGCTTTTGTCAAATTTTGCGACCTCCTCCCGCCCCTTCTTCTAGTCTTATGTTTTGGGGGGTTGCGTTAGGGATTTTGCAGTTTAGGCTTTATAATAAAGGTTAGAGTTTAGGGTTCTGCGCTCAAACCCAAAAGCCCAGCATTCCAAGCTTTTCTGGGCTTGCATCTTCGATATATTATTTCCGCGAGGCCCTAAACCTTAAACCGTCTGAACCCTAAGCAATAAATCTGTTTGAGGGCTTGGGATAGCTCACTCTGAAGCTTCTCGGATTTGGCATACGGCTTGAGGGCTTCATACAGAAGCCTGAGCAACCGGCAATACTGTTCCGTGGGGTTCCTGGTTGTAAGTTGTGTGTAGTATGCCAAAACCCTACCGGGGAACTAAAAATCACACGTCTCGCATTTATCTCTTCGCTCCCTCGCAGACCTCGAACCCCAGATCCCCGAGACCCTAGACCCTTTAAGCCCCCGGTTTAGGGTATATAGGGCATGACCCTATAAACCCTAAACCCTAAACCCGGAGCCCTTGGAGCAATGCCACCTTCTGCGCACCGTCTCCGGCGTCCGCTCTCCTACGATAGAATCGAAGGAGGCACCTCTGACTTGCTTTAGTCGGGCTTAGAAGGTCTAAGATGTATGGGGCTTGGGGTGCAGGGTTTTGGGTTTAAGGTTTGGGGCATAGGGTTTGGGGATTTTGGGTTCAACGGGGGTTTAGGTTTTAGGGTTTGTCATGGTTTTGTTTGATGGCTTGGCGTATCTCTTGACGAAGAGATGTCGGAGTCTCTGGTGTTCGGCTTCTGTTGAATCCAGGGCCACCCCTACACCCTAAACCCTAAATCCTAGAGTTAAAGGGTTAGGATGCCATAGGTATCGCAGGGTTTTTGCATCCTGGCAGCCCGCAGAACTCTGAGTAAATGGCCATGGCTTCTTCTTATTAGTCTTATTGTTATTCTTATTCTTATTGTTATTCGTATTATCATTCTTATAGGAACCCCTACACCCGGAAGCCCTAGACCCGAAGCCGGCTGCGGACACTTGTGCAAACAGGGAGGTAAGGCTTAGCCGCAGCATCCCCATCACAGAAACCTGAACCCCGAAAGGCTTTAGGCCCGGAAACTTGAAACTTGAAACCCTTATAAGCCCTATGTAAGCCCCTAAACCCAGATCCGGGACCCGAAACCATAATATAAGGCTGCTTAGGGTCTTCTTATGAGACATTCGGGTTTGACTAGATGACTTGACCCGAGACTACTTACTTGTCTTAGGCTACGACTAGCGCTACGACCTTCATTATCGTTCATCTGCTTGCAGGCGGTTTCGACGTGAAGCCCTTGAACCTGAGACGCCCTGAGGTTAATGCTTTAGGGTGACCCAAGCCCTAGCACCCCAAGTTCCTGATTTCCTTCCGCACCGTAAAACCTAAAGCCTAAACCAAGACCTTGCAGCGCGAAGTGCTCGGATGCAAGCAGGAGCAGTGAGCTCGCTGCGCTCCACGACAACTCTGCAGGTGCTGACCGGCTTGCTGGCTTGAACTGGGCTTCGGGTTTAGGGCTTATGGGCGTAGGGTTAGGGCTTACGGGTTTAGGGCTTAGTGTTGAAACTTGTCACAACTTTAACCACCCAACTCTGGAACGAATCTCTAGAGTCCTAGAGACCAGAAGTCTTAGCCAGCAAAACCCCCACGGTTTAGGGTTTAGGGTAAGCTTCATGTAAAGCCCTGAACCCCAATTCCCTGTACCCGAAGCCCTCAAACCCTTGAGCCCTAAACCCCTAAACCCCTAAACCCTACACCCTAAACCCTCTACCCCAAACCCTAAACCCCTAAACCCTACACCCTAAAACCCTAAAACCCTAAACCCTAAACCCCTACACCCTCATTAACCCAAATCCTCGAACCCTGGGCCCCCAAGCCCAGCTCTGTAAACCCTCACTCCCAGACTTCTTCTCGTTTAAAGCAGGCTTCGGGGATGATCCTAAGCCCTAGGCCCTAAGCACTCCAGGAACCAGTACAACTATTATAGGTATTGTATGCAGGCCGCTACATGAAACCCTAAACCCTAAACCCCAAATTCAGTAAACCCTAAACCCTAAACCCCAAATTTCAGTAAACCCTAAACCCTAAACCCCAAATTTCAGTAAACCCTAAGCCCCAAATTTCAGTAAACCCTAAACCCTAAACCCCAAATTTCAGTAAACCCTAAACCCTAAGCCCCAAATTTCCGTAAACCCTAAGCCCCAAATTTCAGTAAACCCGAAAAACCCTAAACCCTAAACCCAGGATTTGGAATGATCTTCAACCAGGATCTTCCGACGCTCCTTTCGGCCGGGGGACTCTACGGCATCCGATTTCCGACCTTGGAGCAGATGCGGAAGGTCGGGGACACCTTGTGCCTTGGAGACTTGTAGTTCCAGTAGTTCCAGTAGTTCCAGTGGGTTTAGGGTTTAGGGTTTAGGGTCCTTTGATTACGATTTTGAAGTACGGTCTAGTTCAGGGTCTCAGGGTTTAGGAATAGGGTGGGACGCATCTCAATTTACGGTCTCTGGGCTAGGATCCTAGGTGCAAGAGACTTGAAGCATCAGCAAAGAAGCAAAGTGCAGCACGTCCCAAAAATGTGGTCGAGTTTTCCAACGCCTGACGGAAGTATCAGAATCAGAAGCCTGTGAAGCCATACAGTGGCATTGCTTATCATCTTCCGTTGCGCCAGAGGTTCGGCGCATCTGTGGAGACAGACAGCGTGGACCTCTTCATCAGTCATTCTTGGAGTGCAGGTCATCAGGGCCTCAAGTTGAAGGTTTATACACCAGGACCCTCCAAGTACCCTCAAATAGGGGTATATGGCCCCAAGTTAAGGGTAATTTAGGGTCTTTAGAGGGTAGATGGAGGGTCTAGGCAGTCATGAACCCACCAGGGTTGGGGTTCAGGGTTTTACGTAGGGTTTAGGGTTTAGGGTTTAGTTTAGGGTCTTCTTTAGGGTGTAGGGTTTAGTTTAGGGTTTAGTTTACAGTTTAGGGTTCATGGTTTAGGGTTCATGGTTTGGGGTTTAGGGTTTGGTTTAGTTTAGGGTTTAGGGTTCAGGGTTTAGGGACTCAAAAGCCCTGAAGCTTCAGCCTTTACTGCCTAACCTCAACGCAAATGGCGCCCTATGCCCCCTTAGCCACAAAGCTCAGCACCCTGAACTCCGAGCCGTTTTGCCGATGGCCTGATTGTGGAGCCTTGGATCTACCAGGACACCCCAAGTAAACGTCAATAGAGCGCCTGTGGCACTTAATAGTGGGTATTTAGGGGGTATATTACAGAACCGGCGTATCTCACCCTGCCCTGCCCTAAACCCAATGCCCTAGACTCCCCAAACCATTAAAGCCTAAACCTTTATGTAGTGGTTCACAGGTGCCTACATACAGATTGTGGTTTCCTGATGAGCTTGAGGGTCTTTTGAGTCTCAAAGCCATAAGGCACCAAAATCCTGGTAGAACATCTAGGGTTTAAGGAACAGTAGGGTGTAGGGATTAGGGTATTGTAGGGTTTAGGGTTTAGGGTTGAGCAGCGTTTTGTTTTATCGCTGTCTGCGCTACGCAGTGATGTCTCATATTCATGTGCTTGCGTAGCACTGCTTAGCCATATTCATTGGGGCGCGTAGTCTCGCGCAGGTTTTTTTTGGAGACACGATCCGCGCAGGCGACCGCGCACATCAGCTAGCGGAATTGAAAACGATCGCCAAATCGTTCAAAATCCCGCAGCCACCAGATGGATCCAGCGGAGTCCCGTGTAGTCAGCCGTGACACAAGAACCACCCAAACCACAAAACAAAAAGAATGCTCGGCTAGGCGTTGTTAACCCAAGTCCGGAAAAGCCGAGCTACTTCAGCCGCAGGCCGTTGGGAGAAGTTCCTAGCGCTCTGCTTGTCACTCGGCGTTAGTCAGCAGGCTACAGGTGTTCATTCGCCGCAAGTCCGCTTGCTTCGCTTCTCTGACCGGCAGATGCCCCTGAATAGCATAGAGGTCGGAATAGTTAGTGGTAACATTTGCTGGTAGTCATAGTCCCCATATCATACAGAATTCAAAGCCCTGCTCCAATTTCTGAGGTTCCTACACATGGGTTTAGGATTGCAATTTGCCGGTGCAGCTCCTGCAGGGGTCGGAATAACTGGTGAGTTGTGTGCCTATATGCGCAAGAAAACCCCAGAACCCTGTTCCGTTTATTGAGGTCCCCCTAAACCCTAAGCCCTAAGCCCTAAACCCTGTATGGGGGGTTTCCCTTCAGAACCTCGTCTCTCCCCAAGCCATTTGGCTAAGTCCTGGGCCCTAAAACCTAAAACCCTAAAGATTAAGACCTGAGGCCCTAAACACGATAAATCTTGCAGTGGAGGAATTGGGGCCTCGAAGCATCTATAAAGATTTAGGTTGGGTTATGGGTTTAGAGTTTTGGCTTTAGGGAGACCGTCCCTTATTGGCACTCGTTGGTGTAGGGTTTTGAAAGTTTTAGTTTTAGGATTTCGGTTTTGGGCTTGAAGATGGTCGGGTTTAGGGTTAGAGGTTGTGCGGCTTGAGGTTCCTAGGGTTCAGGGTTTAGGGCCGTTTAAGGTTAAGGCTTTAGGCCTTAAGGTATAGGGTTCAGGTTGTGATGGGGTCGGCTTATGGTTTAGGCTTCAGGGTCTGAGGTTATGGGGTTGTAACATTGTAGGGTTTAGGCCGGAAGGTCGTAGCAGTCGTAGCAGTCAGGGTTTCAGGGTTTGTAGAGCTGAGGTATCTGAACCTACAGATGGCTGTCGCGAGTTGCATGGTCACGTGGATCTTGATGGTCGTACTCATGATCTCCTTGTACGGTGTATTCGGTCTTGGGGGAAGTCGCCTTCTGCTCCCCTGCTTTGTGTATCTACCCATGGTCAGCTTCTTCATTGCTTTCTTCTTTGGACAGCAACTCTCTTTTGGGCTGTGGTCTCCATCAATTTGGATAGACAGGCTGTGTATCCATCAGACAGATCTGGACTTGAAAGCCGAACAAATCAAGTCCGTGCCCACCTTCGTTGCACGTTCTTCCCGCATGCTCGTCCTTTGTGACGGATCCTATTTTGAAAGGCTGCTCAGCTCTGAAAGTACTGTGTTTTTGTGTTGAGTTCGTTGACAGCGATAGGCAACAGAAAGCTTTCTCTCGCACAGGTTGTGGTGCAACCTAGAGCTGGCCACTTTTGCACGGCATGGAGGCGTGGATAAGGTTGACGTGTTGCCACTGTGGCTCGCTCCATGGTTGCTTTGCTGCATGTCCCTGGAGCTGCTCAGTGCCCACGTGATGCTGGGCCATCCTTTAACCGAAGTGTTCGTCCCAGTATAGTCTAATTCCTAGTAAGGGCAAAAATGCTGAAGTTTCTTTAGAGTGCTCTCAAGAACAGCTTAGGATGGATGTGTCGCAGATTGTGTTCCCCGGCTGGATGCCAGCTTGCAGCCAGCATCTGGTCAAGAATGGGGGATCATTCCTAGTTTTGTGGCTTGGGTTTCTTAATACTTTGCCCTGAACCCCAACATCAACAGCACCTTTAAACCCTAAACCCTAACAAGCCCCCATGCGGATCCCCCCTTTGTCTCCTTCCTCATCGGGGACAGGCATATCATGGGGCTCGTCGGAATACTTCTGCGAGACAACCCAATGATGATGAAGCTTGGCTCGGCAAGACCGGACGGACTCCTAACCCTAAACCCTAAACCCTAAACCCTAAATCCTAAAACCTAAACCCAAAAACCTAAACCCTAAAACCTAAACTCTAAACCCTAGAAATCCCAGAAGCCGAGGAGATTCGTCGGTTGGCTCGTCATCTGGATGATCACCTCGCTGACTACGCTCCCGGCTGCTATCCCCAGCTCCCCAGCCGATACTTCAGGGTTCAGTGTTGGGGTTTAGGGTTTAGGGTTTAGGGTTTAGGTTTCAGGTTTAGGGTTTTTAGGGCCGGTGTTTTTTCGGGGCCTTGGTTTGGCTTGCAAGTCTCAAGCCGAATCAGGCATTCCGGCTGCACTAACTTGTAGTCTTCACCGAATGCCATAAACCCCAACACTTTAGACCTTAAACTCGCCTGCATCTGTCCAAGAACCCTGACCCTAAACCCCAAACCCCAAACCCTAAACCCTAAACCCCAAACCCTGACACGCGGCAAAGGCTTCGTAGTTGTAGCAGGCTTGAGACTCTTTGCTTGGTCAGCGTTGCAGAATACTTGGAGGTTTCATGGGTAGTTATAAGTAGGGTTATAAGTCCCCTAATATGGATAGTTACCCTACTTATAACCCCACTTATAACTACCCATGAACCTCCAAGTAATTGGGTTTGGAGCTTACGGTTCATGGTAGGGGTTCTTGTGTTTGAGGTCTTGGGAACCCTAAACCCCAACCCTACACCACCCCTAAACCCTAAACCCTAAACCCAAAGCCCTAAACCCTAAACCGAAAGCCCTGAACCCTAAACCCTAAACCCTAACCCTGCACCCTAAACCCTAAACCCAAAGCCCTGAACCCTGAACCCGCTGTCGCAGGGTTCAGGGCATACTTGGAGGTACATGGGTAGTTATAAGTGGGGTTATAAGTAGGGTAGCTATCCCGATTAGGGGACTTATAACCCTACTTATAACTACCCATTGAACCTCCAAGTAGGGCCCACAAGGTTTCTTCTCCTTCCGCATGAAGATTGGCCATCACCAGCTGATCCTGGACCGTGGGGTTTAGGGTTTAGGGTTTATAGGTTTTAGGGTTTAGGTTGTTGGGTTCAGGGTTTAGGATTTAGGGTTTAGGGTTTAGGGTTAGGGGGGAATGGTTTGGGGTGTTTGGGATGGACTTTCCTGGGGCTTATCGTTGAAGTTTAAAGTTTAGGGGCTTTCAGACCAGGTTTCTTAGGGCTTATCGTTGAAGTTTAAAGTTTAGGGATTCTCAGACCATGTAAGTCCCAACACATGCACGGTCAATGATTGTTGTAGTGCAGGCGGCGCATTGTTCGGTTCTCGCGGCGACCGGGGCGGTGATAGTAGATCATGGTATGACTATAGCAGCACTCATGATAGCAAGAACACCACTTGTAGGCATGGCGACACCGTTACCAGCTGTGGTGGTAACTGCCGCCCAGGCACTGCAGGTACGACCAAAATGAGAAGTGCATGACAGATATCCGCATACAGAGAGCAACGCACTAAACTCAACCCTAAACGGCAAGGATAGGATATGTTGTTCAGATCATGCTAGTTCAGGTGCCGACTGCACTTCTGTTCTTACCTTGACAGTTAGATTGTTCGGACACTGCTACCATGACCAAGAGGATCATGCCGGCAATTCCGATGTTGGCGACATCCGGAGCCTACCAGGGTTCAGGCTTTAAATTTAGGATTTTAGAATTTGTTTTTGTGTCTTCGAGAACACTATTCGAGGCGAGGTGCCGAGTTTCCACTGAACCTTTTAGCCTATTAGCTATCCCAAAGTCCATGCACTTCACACATTGAATAAACCTGGGTATGTGCTCGCAGGCGTTCATGCGACCGTCGCTCACCTATCTGATTTATCCTCATCTACTTTGTCTGCGTCTCTCACCGTCTTTCTCTTCTTATCGCCCTATCACTCTCGCGCTCCCCCCTCCCCCTAGAGTTTAGGGATTAGAGCCTTCCCGTAGTTGTTCCCGAGCCCCTTCTCTCTCTTTCTGCGTTGCTTTTGGTTTCTTACCTTTCCCGCATCCCTCAAGCCCGCAGCTGATCCGAAGCCTTCAGACCTCTGGCCTTCGGTGTTTCGCTCAACTCAGCAGCTCCGAAGTGTGTGGAAACTCAGGGTTGAGGGCCCCTTAACCGAAAGCCCCCCAGTGCTCCAAGTCTTCTCAGCTCCACCAGGATGGCCAGTGCCATATCCACATAGTCGGCTACAGTTGTAGGCTTGAGGGTTTACCCCGAACCCCGAGCCCCAAACCCTAAGCCCAACTCCAGGATCAAATGGCAGAGTTTGACGTCCGGGCGGCCAAGTGTTCTGAGCCTTCGGACCGCGAAGCCATCGAGAAGCAACTGAAGGAGTCTTCCGACCTAAGGCAAAAAGGGTTTGACGTAAAGGTCGGAATAGTCTTAGTTGCTACAAGTTTGGTGTAGTAGACCCTCAGAGCCCTATTCTAGCTTTCATGGTCCTCGTATGAGGGTTTAGTTTAGAGCTTTAGGGGCCCGCTTGGGGTTTCGGGTGACCAGGTCTCCCGAAAGTCTAAAGCAGCATCAGCGAATTCAGCTTGGAGGTTCATGGGTAGTTATATAAGTAGGGTTATAAGTCCCTTAATATGGGTTATACCTATGGTTACCCTAGTTTTAACCCCCCCTAAACCCTAAACCCTAACCTAACCCTAAGCCCTAAACCCTAAACCCCAGTTATAACTACCCATGAACCTCCAAGAGGAGGTGTTCTGCAACCACGACTCGCCCACTCCCGGTGCTGATGCCGTAGATGAGGGGGAGGCACGGCTGAAGCTGTTCTGACTACAGGGATATGGCATAGGGGTAGAGTGCCTTTTTGTTTGGATGTAGGTTTTTCGGATTTTACCAAGAGTTCTGTAAGGGCTCCAGAGATCGTGCTACATTTTCTTGAGGCCTGGCATTCAACCATTCCTGAGCTCATAATATAGGGGCCATACTATTTTGGAAATTCCTTATTATAAGTATAGCAAAAACATACCCCAAAACCCTGTTCTAATTATTAAGGCCCCTATCCCAATGTGAACGCCTCTAGAACTTAAGACCGTAACCAGTAAACCCGAAGCCTCAAAACAATAAACATCGCCAAACGCCAATGTAGGGGCCGTCTAAATATGAATTACCAACATCTTTGGGTTCGTTGTTAATTATAACTATAGTATAATGGGCTCCAGAACCCTGTTCTAAGTATTGAGGCCCCTATATTGCACCCGTAGCGGCGGGCGGCCGAGCCAGCCTCAACTATCAATCCGAGGCCCTTCGGCCGATTTGTGCCTGACCGGGCAAAACCTTAGGGTTTAGGGCTTAGGGCCGAGGGTCTAGGGTTTGGGGTTTAGGGTTTAGGGCTTCGGGATACAGCAGCAAGCGCGGATCACCAAATATTTCCGTGCCTCCAAAAGAACTGCAAAACGAAAACTGCGCAGCCGAAGACGTCTGCACAGCACGAAAGGCAAAGAGCGGAGACACAGCAAGGTTCCTTTCTGCCCTAAATCCGAAACCCAAAAAATCCTAAACCCTAAACTCTACACACTAAACCCTAAACCCTAAACCTTCAAAGCCCGGACAGTTGTCAGTGGGATCTCAGAATAGAGTGATGCGCCTTGGCCCACGCCTTCGGTTCAGGCTTTGGTGGGGTTTAGGGTTTACTAAGTTAGGTATTTTAGGGTTTCTTTGGACCCCAACTCCAACATGCCGTGACGTTCAACTCCTAAACGCCCGAACCTAAGTAATCCGTTCTGCAGGTGAAGGTTCAGCAGTTTGTGCATTACCATGGCGCCGGCAATCCGTTGGACCGATTCAATGCCTACGTTCGAGGCAGCAGGATCTTCGCGTCGGTAGTCCCTAGACCCTACCAGGACCCTCCAAGCACCCTCAAATAGGGGCATATGGTCCCAAATTAAGGGTATTTAGGGTCTTTAGAGGGTAGATGGAGGGTCTAGGTATAAGCCCTAATCAAACCCTCAACCCTGATCCCCCCCAGCCCCTAGACCCCTTCAACCCCCAAACACCTACCACCCTAAATCCTGGCAATCTGCGTGGTCAAGGAGCTATCTTGGCAGAGGAAGGGCCTACTGTCTAACCAAGGCCCTTGTATTTTTTCGCGTAGTCCAACTCCCCAAACAGCGTGGTGAGATTATGGGGCCCTTATGCTCAGAGTAAAATGATTGGGTCACGCTGGTGACGCGAGCTCTCGCCACAGTCCTGCGCCGGCCTGTCCGCCTGGCATGGCGCATTCGTTGTAAAAGACAGCGTTTCGGCGACATGCGACATTCCCAAACGCGCTCCGGCCACAGAACCATGCGCGTTTCCTTGTTCACGGACACTTAAATTTCAAAACCCTCAATATGACAGCATGGCACCTTCTGGTTTCAGCGAGTTCTGGTTCAGGAGGTAGTGTTTGGGCCTGCGGTTACTCGTTTATAACTGTTTAACCCTGTGAGGCGTCCTTCGTGACATTGTCATGATGCAGATCGGCGATGAAATCTACGTGCCATGGCCATTGTGTCTGACTACTTGTCTGCCGATGATCTTGTACTCCTCAGTGAACGTGCTGGGCTGCGACAACAACTCTTGCGAGGAATCTGCACGGCTGGCACGCATGTCCACGACCACCTACGTCCTGGTTTGTGTTGTCGGTTGGGCGCTTAACATCCTGCTGGCATTCCCACTTACCTATCCGCTCATGCTTCGAATGCTGAAAGTCAGTCTGTCCTTCGGCGATGGTCCCTTTCAGCGCTGCGCGGCTTTCTTGTGTTGCTTCTTGGCATATGAATACACTTTTCTGTGTGGCGGCTGCATCTGGGGCTCCTATATTCCTGTTATGACGGACTACTCCCCAGCTCAGCTCGCATTTTTTCTCCTGGTGGTATTCCTGATGGTCATCCAGTGCATCTGCCTGTTTTACAGACATGACAGGCACGGCCAGGACACCCTAACATCATGTCGCTGTGTCAAACGACAGGTCGCGACATATCAGGCCGCTCGGTGGTGAGTACGTAGTCACTGAGTCTCTTTGCTTGTGCTGGTTTGTCCCCGACGTAGTCCGTATACAGTCCCAAAGGTCAGCAACTGAATTTTCTTCCACGAAGATAGAACCCTAAACCCGAAGGCAATGGGCCCCGAAAGTGGTTTGCCTTCGGCCTCCTTCGACGAGTCTCCTGAGTAAGATGAGTAAGCGGGTGACAGACTTGCACTGCTACTCGCGCGTGCAGAACAGTCGCGGAGTTTGGGGTTTAGGCTTTAGGGCCTAG
>CAJNJA010007562.1:0-16035 GCA_905231915.1 Symbiodinium necroappetens
CCCTAAACCCTAAACCAGCCCGAGGCCCTACTTGGCTTGTAGGGAGAGTTTGGGTTCCAGGGATTAAGTTCGGCTTATGGCCTTTCTATCGGGAGCATGCTAAGCTGTCTAGGGGCCTCAAAAATTGGGTTTAGGGTTTAGGGTTTAGGGGGCCATTCTAAGGAGTCTAGGGGCCTCAAAAATTGGGTTTAGGGTTTAGGGTTTAGGGGGCCATACTAAGGTGTCTAGGGGCCTCAAAAAAAGGTTTGGGGTTTAGGGTGTCGGGTTTAGGGTTTAGGGTGGCGTACTAAGGTGTCTAGAGTCTAGGGGCCTTTCAAGCCTCTGAAACATATTAGTAAATAGTGTCCTCTTACGCCCAATAAGGAAAGATATACGATATCCCAAAGGCCTACCTAGTAAGGCGTCTAGGGGCCGAGCTCAAAAGAAGGTTGACATGAGGACTGCGAATTTAAATCATGAGGCTGGGAGACTATACCCTGAACCTTAAAAAATGCAACTAACATCACAGCAGTCGCAGAGCAGAGGAGAATGCCAAGAACAGAGAACAACAGAGCGGAGCCCCGTCAAGCAATATAATTGTGATTTTGCATTTACTACGACGATTAGTACATAGAATTTGCTATTACGACTATATGGTTGTGAGTAAGAGATAGCAAGAGCTAATATTCCTGAACTGTGTGCAGCGTTACCCTGGGGCAAGCGCAGGCCATTCGAGCAAGTCAAGTTCAGGGTGCCGTGGTAGCCGCTGTCCAACCTAGGAGTTAGGATTAGGTGGACCCTTGGGGATATAGACCCTCTCAATAAGGTTCCTTTTAAGAGAGCCACAAGTAGGGTTAAGAAGGGTCCCCTTTGAGGGGTCTCCCAAGTACTACCTAGGACAACCTCGAGGATAGAAGAGTGTCGGCTTTTGCGCAAGCGGCTGGGTTTCTTCATTCCAGGATCCTAACCTTAAAATAGAGACTACAGTCTTAAAGGCCTGAGGGTTTTTGCTTGCGGTTGATGTGCGGCTTTGTGAACCGGGGGTTTCTAGGGCTTAGGGTTCAGTGGGCAAGGAAGGCAGAGATGTCGATGTTGCAGTGGCTACAGCTGTTGCGGCCAGTGTAGTTTGTGCTTATGAGAGAAACCTTGGCTTGGGCTGAGGCTTCTGACATGAGCTTCCGCAAAACCGTAGTTAGACCCTATAAACCCTAAACCGACTAAGCCGTAGTTAGACCCTAAACCCTCAAACCCCAACCCCTCAGCCTCTCAACCCTCAGCCCCTAATGCTTTACTGGTCTGAAGCTTACGTCGGGTGCAGGGCGCAGGGCTTAGGGTCTACGGTTGAGGGCTGGGTTTAGCATACCCCCCTTAAGTCTCAAGCCAAAATCCCGCAAACCCGTTGACACCTTCCGAAAGACTCTTTCTTTGAAACCCTACAGTAAACCCTATAAACCCTATAAGCCCTATAAACCCTACAAGCCCTATAAGCCCTATAAGCCCTATGAGCCCTATAAACCCCATAAACCCTATAAGCCCTATCAGCCCCAAACCCTTCAACAACTAGAAAGCCCTTACTTTTCAACACCCTGCAAAGCCGCCCGACACCCAAAAGCCTTCAGCCTAATTTCCCCCCAGCCCCAAACGCCCCCCCCAAAACCCTAAGCCCTACTTCCCATTGAACCCTAAAGCTTATAAACCCAAAACCCCTAAAGCCCTAGAAGCCTAAACCCTACGTCCCTACGTACTTCCCTAAAGCCCTATACCCTTAGCATCAAAATAGCCCCCAAAGGCCCTATATAATAGGGTCTTTGGGCCCAACAGCCCCCCAAAATACGAGTCCTTTGAGGGTAAGGGTAAAGCCACGAAGCCCATTTCCCTAACCCCGGTAACCCTAAACCTCCTAAACCCTAATAAACCCCAAACCCCTAAACCCCTAAACCCTAAACCCTCCAAAAAAGCCTATTTCACGCCCCCAAAACCATTCAGAGTATGGATTTTGGGACCTCCTAAAACCCTAAACCCTAAACCCTCTTGGGGGAAGCCTATTTTACAAAAACCCGGTAGAACCTTGGTCTCCAACGTGCCGCAGCTTCTCTGCTCTGCGAATCCCGAGCTGAGCCGCGCCAGCACCGTCACATCGTCGAGGACTGGGCGGTTTGATGTTTTGCTTTGTTTTTGTTTCCGGGCTTTTGATCTAGGCTTTAGGAAGCTTCGAGTTCAGATTGCTTTTGTTTGAGTTTTGTGTTTGTTCTTGTCTTTTTTGGTATGGGTTCTTGATTTTTTGATTGGGGCTTTAGAAGCTTGGGGTTTGGAAGGCTTTCGTTTGAGGTTTTGGGTGTTTGCTTTGTTGTGGTTATCTTGTTCCGAACCATCGTGGCTGAGTAGGCGAGCTTTGACCTTCTTGGGTATAGTCTTGGCGCATTCTCATAAGTTAACTCGGCAACAAGCAATCTTGAGTGCCCCCTACACAGTTGCTTCACACAACTGCCCAAGCAAAGTCTAGACAGCCTCCCTAAACCCTAAACCTCAAACCCTAAACCCTGAACCCTAAACCCTAGACCCTAAACCGCACCAGTGAACCCGAAATCGTCCATCGTTTTGTCCCTGGTCCACACAGCCGACAGACCCCGGACTTTCCAAAATCCCTTCACTAAGGAATATGCCTTAAACTAGTAGTAGGGTTTAGGGTTTAGGGCTTATAGGGTTCAGGGTTCTTAGAAGTCTTAGCAGGATCCCTAACATGGTTTAAGGCATATATTCCCCTTAATTAAAGGGATTTTGGAAGGTCTGGGCCCAACGCCCTATAGACCCTGAAACCCTGCGTCTTAAACTCTCCAGACACGCCCTCACTCCCCTTCGAAACCCGTACGAGAAGAAGACAAGTGGTGAGAGGATGCGGTAGACATATTGCTCAGAAGAGCTTAGCATGCTGCATGTCAGACATCTTAGCCATACCCTTGATAACAATGATAAACGCATTAAAACTCTGTTCGCATTAGTTGTTAAATACTACTCTTAGGAAGCCAGAAGACTAAGTGCCCTACCATCTCCCGCGACCACCACGGTGGTGGTCTCTCCGGGCAGACACGCCCGCAGGCAGCCCGTGATGTTCGACACATAGGCCTCAGGCAATGCCCCAGATTCACCAATCATAAGTCTCTAGGGCTTTTGGGCTCAGGGATTCTTTTAAAGGTTCCCCTAAACCCTATATTTAAACCCAGGCTTACTATCGGCTTCAGGATGTTAGGGCTTTCTCCGGGTTACGGTTTGGGGTTTGAAATTTTGGGGGGTGGTGAAGTTTAGCTTGGAGGCTTTAGGGCCCTAGGGTTTAGGGCTTCGTGTTCCTCAGAGGGTCGCAACGGGCTCTTAGGGTGTCAAGAGGGTCTTATGAAGCTTCGGAGCTTCAGGGTTTTAGGGTTTTAGAGGGGTTTTCGGGCATTTGAGGTTTTAGGGTTTTAGGGTTTAGGGCTTCAGGGTTTTAGGGTTTAGGGTTTTAGGGTCTTAGAGCGGTTTTCGGGCTTGTGAGGGTTTAGGGCTTTAGGGCTTTAGGGTTTTAGAGCGGTTTTCGGGCTTTTTGAGGGTTTAGGGCACATGGTCCACTCACTGAGTCTCAGGGGCTTAACTTAGGGTTGAGCTACCTATGAAGAGTTGGTAGATACCGGGGCCTCCGGGCGGTTCTTATAGGCACTTCGTGGCCCATTGCATTTTCTACATGAAGGTGTGGGATTCCTCATTAGAACAGTGATGCCCGATTTGGGGATTCAAAATGGCACCCCTTAGCATCAAAATCGCCCAAAAGCCTTATATAAAAGGGTCTTCGGGCCCCAAGGCCTTAAAATATGAGTCCTTTACCCTTACCCGAACCCTTAACCCTAAACCCCTAAAAACCCTAAAGCCCCTAAAGCCCTAAGCCCCTAAAACCCTAAAGTACTTGAACGAGTCCTTTGAGGATAAGGATAATTCAGAGAACCACCCCCATGGGCACCTGGGCCCTTACGGCGACCACCCCTCTAACAGTCTCAAGCCTCTTACTAAGCCCTAAATCCTACAAGCCCTAAAGTCCCTAAAATGCCTTAAATCCTAAATCCTACAGCCGAAACCCTAAATACTACACCCTAAACCCTAAATTGCCTGAAACCCTATTATAGACCCGCTGGAATCCTCCAAGACGAAGGCTAAACCAGTTCGACCCGCGAGCTACCTGGTGAAGGGATCGAACTTGGGGCCCCTCAATCACGGAATAGGGTTGTGGGGTGGGCTTAGGGTCTAGGGTCTAGGGTTTAGGGTTTAGGGTTTAGGGATTTAGGGTTTAGGGTTGTGGGATATACTGGTTTAGAGCCGTTATAAGTAGAATTGGGCTCCTTTAAAGGCATCCTTATATAAAGGGTTCTATAAAGGATCTACTGATAGGGTTCTAGAGTAGGGGCCTTGATAATTAGATCAGGGTTTTGGGGTGTATGATACTATAATTATAATAAGGAACCCCCCCAGTAGTATAGGTAATTGTTAAGATTGTTAAGGCCCCTATATTATCCCCATATAGTCATATAGGGACTATGCTCAGGGAATGTGTTTGGGGTATACGGTATACGATACTGCCCTCATCTGGTCATTTCGAGACTGACTATCCCTCAGGGATATGTTTTGACTTCAGACCCCTTTGTATCTAACTAACAGTTAGGGTTTGGGGTTTAGGGCAGAGGCTGCGGCATGTTAGGTTACAGCCTACCAAAGGCGAAGGAACGGTAATACAGCACATGTCCACTCAAGTCAGATGGGCTACACAAAGGTGTAGTCCTCAAGACCCTATACAAAGTGAGAAAACTGTTCAGGCTAATACTTACAGCCACCCAATGCCGTACACCGCTGTTCCCCTGAACCCTATTCTCCCAAATCCTACACTTTAGGGTTTTTTGTTTGAGTACCTTTAGCGTTTAGGGTTTACCCTAGATCGCGACCCTGGACCCTGGGACGTTTCTCTGAGACTCCGGCGCCATCATCGCATGTCAAGTAGGCATTGCCGTCGTACATGCCTGAGAAACCCAAACAACGGCGCACCCCAAACCCTAAGCCTTGCAACCACACCCTGAATCCTAAAAAACTCACAAGGACCTCACCGAAGGAATCAGCCCAAACCATATACTAAGGAACCTTCTATATAGTCTATATAGTTTAAAGTTTAAAGCAGAAGCCTTAATCAAAGGGGCTTGGGGTGTCCAAGTGAGGTGTCAATTTAGAAGACAGCTTGTTGCTTTTTTGTTTTCGGGGTATGGATTTATACTATGATGCTACAACATGCTATAGCTGTATTGGGGAACCGTTAGGGAAACCACTAGCAACCGTCCTGACCCCCGTGCAGACATGTAAAGCCTTTGTGTTAATAGCATACAGGGCTCTAAACTCTAGGATCAACATAAAATGGCCGCAGTAATCGGAGCAAAGTCTTAATCAACGGGTTTCTGCGAAACCCTAGTAGCTCGCAGCGTTACGAAGCAAAAGCCCCCGGGTCGGGTGGGACCTGCACCTAAACCCTGAACATAACAACGGAAAATCCTACCCTTAAGCCCAGGGGTTCGATACTACGGTTGATGGTTTAGGGGTTAGGGGTTTCGGGTTTCGGGCTTAGGGTTTTAGGGTTTAGGGCTTTAGGGTTTTAGGGTTTAGGGCTTTAGGGTTTTAGGGTTTAGGGTTTTAGGGTTGATGGTATAAATCCTGCATTACCCAGAATAAGGAATAGACCATAATTCCCATAGTTTAGGGTCCTCAAAGTAATGCAGGATTTATATCATCGCCCTGACCAAACCTTTAGGCCGCAACGCTTGAGCCCGCAACAAGCCCGAAACCTACCCTAAATCACTAAATCACACCCCCTCCCTCTACAAGCCTTGCATCCCAAACACTGCAGATAAATAAGATCATACGAATCCGAAACCTAAACCTTAAACCATGCGGGCCGAAGACTCTAAATCCTACATCGCAAGCAAAACCTTTAATGCGACAGCTACATTATCCTACTTGCAGCACCGCACCTAGCCCTAAACCTCAAAAAACAATGAAAGAGCTCCTGGGCCCAAACACCAGCATCCCGTTAACGCGACAAGAACCTCGACTCTGAAGACGCTCAGCTAAGGCTTTGCCGGCCCAATGACCCTGCAATAAAAGGCGTTCGCACCATTGTTAAAGGAAACTACAGGTGGGGAGTTTAGTATATGTAGGGCTTCTACAAGGCTTCTATAAGGTATATAGACCTTCTATAAGGCTCCTATAACGGTAACTACCAACCTGAAAATGGCCTCGACATTGTGAGCCCTTGGGAACAAGAGCCCTAAGGACCCTGAACAAGTTTCTGCTCTAATGCGTGGCTCCAAGGGGCTGCTAATGAAGGTCGCGCAAGGAACCATGGACTCTGATCCGTGGATGTCAAGATCCTGGCATCTGTGCTTTGCCTTTAAGGGCTCCTTTAAGGGATCCTTGTAGGGAGGTGGGTTGTGGGGTTAGTCTGGAGCGAAGGGTCTAGTGTTTTGGGCGTAGCTGGCATTCGTTTAAGGTCGTTCCGAGGATGCTCGAGGGAGGAGAGGCATAGAAGAGTTGAGGCACTTTCACCAACGGAGTCATGCCGAAACCATCGAAACCCGGACATCAATGTGATTAACCGGCTTAGGGTTTAGGCTGTAGGGATTAACAAGAATCATCCGTAAAGGCAAAGACTACTTACAGCAACAACTGCACCACAAAACACCAGGCAAGGGCCCTGAAGCCCCTAAACCCTCAACCCTAATCCCTGAAGCACACACACCGACGCCACCCATACATTCCGACCAAACACCTGCCAATCTCAAGCACAACACCCGAAATCCTGCACCCTAAAAAAACCTAACCCCTCAACCCCAATATAGTGGCCTTAATGATTAGAACCGGGTTTTGGGGTACAGCGGACATGCGCTGGGTTTGGGGTATATCATGCTATAATGATAATGGGGAACCCCTCAAAGTAGTACCCTAAACCCTAAACTCTTTCCCCTAAACCCTGAACCCGAAACCCTAAACCCTTAATCCCTGAACCCTAAACCCTGAACCCCAAACCCTGAACCGTCCTGCTTTAGCCAGGGAACTTCAAGACCCAGCCTCCAAACCCTGAGCTCTTCACTGTAAGGCTGGCTGAAAAGTGTTTTGGGCTTACCAAGACCCCCCAAGTACCCCTTAATGGATCCCCTATGGTCCTTCATACTGTTGATGATATAAACCCTGCATCCATTTAGGGTTTAGGGTTTAGGGTTTAGGCCATTTAGGGTTTAGGGTTCAGGGCTTAGGCCATTTAGGGTTTAGGGCTTAGGCCATTTAGGGTTTAGGCATTTTAGGGTTGAGGGTTTAGGGCTTTAGGCTTTCTAATGAGGCCATGAGGGAGCCCTTAAAGCTCGCAAGGGAGCCGAAGTACTAAGTACTAAGCCCAAAACTCTAAACCCTTGTCGCCCCTAAACCGCTATAAGGGAGCCCTAAACCCTTATAGCCCCTAAACCGCTATAAGGGAGCCCTTATCCCAAGACGATGGAAATTTAGCCGGAGCCACGGATTCGGTGGTATTGCAGGGAGCATTGCACGCCTTGAAAGGCTTCGGAGATTTAGGGCTTTGAGGCTTTCAGGGTTTAGGGTTCAGGGCTTATAAGGCCCAGGGTTCGGTACTGGGTTTGTTGGGCTCCATTTTGGGGCTTACCTATGGTCTCCATTGTAGTTCCTTTTCTTGGTTTAACCAATATTATATAAAGGATCCTAAAAGGTAACCCCAAAAAGGAACCGCAATGGAGACTATAGGTAGGGTTCCATCTGGGCCGGGGGTGCTCCAGGATTCCAAAACCCCATAGCTATGAGCTTTGTTTTGCCGTTTGATATGTGGTCGTCTTGATTCGGCCTTGAAGGATCCATAGGAAATTTCTGTAGTGACCCGGTTCGGAATACGAGTAACTGCATTTTTTCCAATTACCCGTTCATGTTTAAAGAGGAGACCAAGAAATACAGATGAATAATTAATCCAGACATCAACCCTGCGCCCTACCTTAACACCCATACAGCTGTTTGTATCCCATGTTCATACCATCGCGACGGAAGGCAGACATAGTCAAGTCGACGTATGTCGCCCGTGGGCGAAGACTGTCTCGTCCTCTGCGTCCAGTCTCCCCGCCATATGTTAATGATGTACAAGCTTTGGCCTAGCATATAAACTGGGATCCATGGAAATCGTGGGCCTGATGGGGGCTTGTGCTGTTGGGGTTTGTAGGGTTTACCCATAGGCCCCCAAGTAGTTCCTTTCAGGGATTACCTTACAGGATTCTAAATATTAAACACAAAAAGGAACTACTTGGGGGCCTATGGGTAGGGTTTAGGGAGTTTCGGGTTCTCTCCGTGATGAGGCAGGGTCGATGGTCTGCAGCAGAGATTGGATGCCGAGTGTAACGGAAAAGCGTCTTTGCTGCAACCCACCTTACCCTTGCCGCCCTGGCCCTCAAAGGACTCATATGTTAAGGCTTTTGGGCCCAAAGACCCTCTTATACAAGGCTTTTGGGCTATTTTGATGCTAGGGGTTATGTAGTACCTTCTCCGCTAAGTATGGTAGGAGTGGATAGCAGCATTGCGAACTATTATTCAAAAAGTCAGACCGCTGCAGTCTGTCGCTTGGGGCCCGGGCAGATGCATTGGTCCTGACTTGCCCTCCGATGCACGTGTACGAGATCTGCGGCGCAGCAAAAGGCATCTTTTCTGGAGGAGGGGATTGGGAGTTAAAACCCCGAGCCTTATAAGCCCTAAGCTTTGGCCGTGGGGTTCAGGGAAATGGAAAATGCTAATGGAGTTTAGGGGCCCGATTATATTACTTATATTCAAACAGGGACCATAAGGGGCGTATACTGCTCTTTCTCTGGGCTTCTATATGCAAGCAAAAGGATGAATTTGTTGTTCTTCGAGGATCACGAGGGTCTTGGCATTGATTAGCTGCCACGGTTTAGGATCTTTCATTCAGGTAGGCGTGGGTAGGAACTTAAGTTTAAGGCGTGAACATAGGAACTCGATTGGAAACCTGCGACGTCCGCCAGAAAACCTTAAAGAGCCTGAACCGTCATCCTTAACGACAACCTTTAACACCTTAAGTATCGAAACTCATTTCAGAAGCACCCCTGGAACCCTACAACACCGTTACAGAACCTCATGGAACCCTCAAACTTGGTACGGGAACCCCCGATCGAGGTTTGAGCGATGTGGGCTTTAGGGCTGTGTGACAAGGTTATAATATATGCACATGTATGTAATATAGTGTGTATATATATACTCATATTCATATATATATAATATGTCTAGGTATGATTATAAAAAAATATATCTATATATATATATTGATTGATTGTCTATAGGGGTCCTATAAGTTTATGGGGTTTCGGATTAGTTTCGAAGGGGCTTTCTGGGAGAGAACGGAAGGCAGTTCTGCATGGCGAGGGCAAGTTGCAATCTGCATCCAGCTTCTTGGGGGGCCGTAATACTTAGAAGAGGGCTTGCGGGGTACATAAAACTATAAAGTTTAGCGTTTTAGGGTTTAGGATTTTAGGGATTTAGGGTTAAGGGTGGTTTGATAAGAAGAAAGAGCCCCCAAAACCCTATTCTAATTATTAAGGCCCCTCTTCTCTTATTTCTTAGGTGCCCAGCCGCCCCGGCACCCTAAGCCCTAAACCCAAATCAGGGCCCTCTTATTCCTACGACACGGCTCCGAAAAGGAGATCCCCAAGCAAGAAAGAGCAAATGCGGGTAGGGTTTAAAGGTTTAGGGCTTCGGGTTTAGGGTTTAGAATTTCGGGTTAAGGGTTTCGGGTATGAGGACTGCTGGGAGGCCTAGCTTCGGCAACCCGGCAAAGCACCCCTCTGCAAGGCGAAAAGAAAGCTCGACCAGAGCTCGTATATCCTTAGGGACGAAACGACCCTTAAAAGTAGAGGCCCTCTACCCTTATACTATGAATTCCTATATGGCAAAGGACCCTTAAACCCTTTTAGGGTTCATTTCGTCCTTGAGGATTGTCTTAGAAGACCGTAGATTACAGCTTGCTATCGTAGGCTATGCGGCTGATGATATAAATCCTGCAGTACCCATAGTAAGGAACATCTCATAATTCCCATAGTTTAGGGTATACCATCAACAGTAGTATATTGCAGTATAATGTAGGATGTTACAGAAGATGGTCGGATATTATAGTATAGTAGAGCACAACAAGAACTTTACCCGATGCCCAAATCAGCAGTAGTGTTCTCCCTTTGCCACAAGAAGACCCCTCGAAGCCTACACCCTAAACCCAAAAAAACCTGACGCCTAAACCCTTGAACCCCACACCCCAAAATCCCTGATCCCTAAACCCAAAACCCCCAAAAGCCCTGATCCCTAAACCCTTAAACTCCCAAACCCTGATCCCTAAACCCTTAAACTCCCAAACCCTGATCCTGACTTAACACCCGAGACTTCATTGGAACAACTGGGATCCAAGGTTTGGGGTCTCAAGTTCCCAGCACGAACCCTTTGCTTTAGGGTTTAAAGGTTTGGGGTTTAGGGTTTAGGCCTTAGGCTTTAGGGTTTACGGTTTAGGGTTTAAAGGTTTGGGGTTTAGGGTTTAGGCCTTAGGGTTTAGGGTTTACGGTTTAGGGTTTAAAGGTTTGGGGTTTAGGGTTTAGGCCTTAGGGTTTAGGGTTTAAGGTTTTGAAACCAAGACCCCGACACTTCTTTTCAGAAGCCCAAACCCCTCAGCCGAAACTTCAAACGCTGATCTAAAGGCCTGACAAAACTCGGATGGGGTGCTGGCGCCTTTCTGAAGGATCGATTTGTTAGGGGCTTGTTCATTGGAAATCCCGAAGGGTCCAAAGTACCTATATAGTAGAATGTAGGGTTTCTATATTAGGAATCACCATTATGATTGGGGGAAGTATGCGCCCTGTCAGTACCTAGGACCCTTTGGGAATGGATGTTGGGCGGTGACAAACAGGGTTTTACTACTCGCAATTACTGGGCCTCTAGAGCAAACGCACCCTACGTCCTCAACGCCAAACCCCAATACGACTTAAAAAAAAGCCTTGCATAAACCGAAAACCTTTTCTGAACCCTGAGAAACCCTGATAGATTCGCTTAAACCCTGATGAATTCGCTTAAACCCTCATAGACCCTAAACCCACAAAAAACGTTGAACCTTGGATTCTCTCTGAGCGAAGAAGGCCTCGCCCACGAGCACTGGCTGAATGCTGGAGCAGTTGTCGTAGTAAACTGGGCATTTCGAGTACAGGGTTTAGGGTTTCGGGTGTAGAGCTTCGGGATTTTATATAGGTTCTGGGGCTTCGGGGTGTAGAGCTTTGGGATTCCATAATAGGGCTTAGGGATTAAGGCTTAGAACATTTAGGGTTTGTAGCAACACATCTGTGGACCCAGACCAGACCCCCCTGAGCCACACTTCGAGGCTCAGGGAAGCCAACAAGTAGATCATGAGTGTGGTTGTCATAAATTGCCCTAATAAGGGCTCCTCGAAAAAAGCAGCGTAAGACATACATACTCTCTATCTCTATCTCTCTATCTATATATATATAAAGCCCCACAAGGTTCAAGGTCTGTTTTCCTGATGCTTCAAGTTATGTTCTTCGCCTTGAGGGCTGAGGGTTTAGATTCAGGGCACTCGGGCCCCCTGCCTGTAGTCTCCTTCATAAGTTGATGGCTTGGTCACCCTGAATCACTGCGATGGAGACTGTAGGTACCCCCAGACACAGCCTGTAGTCTACTTAGGAGACTTCTCGACCGCTTCGGAGAAGGTTTTTTTGGGAATGTCTTTGATTGTCCAGGCTTATTAGGTTTAGAGTTCAGGATTTGGCTTGATGGCTTCAGGCTTTTTAAGGCTTTAGGGTTTAAGGCTTCGGGTTTAGGGGGTCTAGGATTATTTGGCAGTTGTTCTACAACCAATCTCTAACAGTAGCCAATCCTTCTCTGTTCAAGTCTCCGGTCCGTTATACAACAGGACCTTTGGAAGAATAACCGGGCAATTTTCGACAAGCATGTCGGGTTAAGGGCAAGGATCCATGGAAACTTTTCGACTCATCCAAGCCTCGCCTCGCATGCAAACACCCAAGCCCCAACGATCCAGTCCCTAGTATCGCTGAAGCGCGCAAAAGCTAGACCCTGAATCACCAACACACCATAGTATACCTTAAACACTCGAGCCTCAACCAAAAACAACAAAGCCAGAGACAGATCGTACAACACCCTTCGAGTGTTGGGGCAGTAGACTGTAAACTTTACCGGACAGTCATACCGGCCAAGCAGCCGAAGTAAGGAGGCAAGGTCGGCTCCGTTGCGGTGAAGTTCTCCTGCCATGTTGGCGGCTCCTATGAACCTTTGTAGGGCTTCTATATCATCAATCAGTATTATGATTAAGTCTCCGGTATCCCGCATAACAGTACCCGGGAACCTTTCGGGTTAGAAGATTTATAGAGGTGCCGCTTCGGGATCTAGGCTTGAGGATTGGGCTCATGTACCTGTTCGGGAGTTTGGAAGCTCTCACTGAGCAGGAGCTGGAGAGCCCCAAAACCCTGAATTTCTACAGGATTCTACCATGAAAAAATCCAAGGATCATCAAAAATCAACAGGGTTTCCCCCTTTATGGCCCTAAACCCTAAACCCTTTGAGGTCACAGAAACGCTCCGATGCACTCCGGCATGGATCTCGTCGCCTATTGATAGGAACTTTCGGAGTTGGGACAACATGAGGCAACTTGTGGAAGGTACCCTTCATATTCAGAGTAGGGTGCCCTTTAATTCAAAGGGATCCTTAAAGGGTTCTACAAGGGATCTATGCTAGGGTTCTATATTGGGGGCCTTAATATTTAGAACAGGGTTGTGGGGTATAGAAAACTATAGTTATAATAAGGAACCCCCCATATAATTACTACTGGTAGGTATGTAGACCCCTTTGTTCATGGTGCTCAGGCAAGGACCATACCACAAACACTAGTCAGAGGCATCCCTAAATCAATACGCGCTGAGTTATAAGGTAGGGTCCTTGCGTACAAAGGATTTGGGGATTTTCTGGGTACCTGAACTCATAGTAAGAGCGCCTACATGCCGGATTCTTTGGGTCAAGGGCTGCAGATTTAGGGCTGGGTTGAGGGCTTTCGGTGAAGGCTTAGGGTACAGGCTTCAGGAATGCTCTGAATTTAAATTCGTGGCTTCGGGATGTGGGTTTGGGGTTTCAGGGGTCCTCACCCCGATCCTACAAAACCTACATCAACTGAAGGCCCCGATCAAGGAGACCCTAAACCCTCAACCCTGAACCTCAACCCTAAACCCTATACCCTAACCCGTATAAATTCAAGGGTTCAAGCCCTACTGTTGATGATAGAAATCCTGCACTACCTTTAGGACCCTAAACCATGGGAATTATGGTATATACCTTATTATTAACCCTAAACCCTAAACCCAAAACAACTTATTATGGGTAACGCAGGATTTATATCATCAACCGTACTAAGGCGCAGGCATCATCCATCCTCGGATCTGGACCTTGAGCGGGGTCGGGTTTAGTTTTCGCGGGGTGAGGGTGCGGCATTTGGGGTCTGTACCTAAACCCCCCCAAAAGTAAGCAAAATAATGGCCCAAAACCCATAAAAGGCCATTATTCTACATACTTTTGGGGTCCGTAGGGCTTGTGTTCAAGGCTTCGGGTTCAGGGTGTGAGGTTGAGGCGACTTAGGGGGTAGGGGTTTAGGGATCTCCTGTTCTCTCTTCATCTGTGTCTCTGTCTGTGTGTGTGTGGGGGGTTCTTTTGAAATGCTCTGCATGAACCCTTGGGCATCAAAGACCATTTGCGTTGTGCATCGCGCGTCCGTGCTCCGAGTCTGTGACAAGCTACGAGCAGCGGCTATAGCTTGAGGCCTGTAGCTCCGCGTCCTTTGGGTTCGGGCCCCAAGCTCTGCATAGTTTTTTTTTTAACAGGGCTTTGGACAGGCTTTGACGTGATTCATATTATATACATATACACACACACATATATATATATATATACATGCGTGTGTGTGTATATATATATTTTAATAATTATTTATTTATATCGTGTTCGGGGTTTGTTGAAGGTGTGGGAGTGCAAGGCTTTGCGGGCTTTGGGAGTTGGGCGGTGTTGTGTTGATTAGGTTGCGGGCCTGCAGGGATTGGGATTTCAAGGTTTGGGTTTCAGGTTGTTTTGATGCGGCGCCCTTCTCCAGGAAAGGGCCCAGGTTTTACACGTTTGCTTTTGGCGTTGACACCTTAACTAAACCCTAAACCCGAAACCCCTAAACCCTAAACCTTAAATCCTAAACTCTAAACCTGAAGCCCTAAACCCTAAACCAATCTAGAACTCCGTCTTTGGGCTTTGGGGCTGACGCTTCGGGATCCATGAGAAACCCTCAGTGGAGGGACATACCTTACATCAACGTCTAAGGACCTCCCCAGGAGGTCTGATCATTCGTTAAGGGCTCCTAGTTGCTGCGTTCAGAAGCCCCCCCAAAAAAGTGTACATTTTCAGTTTTAAATAGGGGTTGTAATTTAATAGCATCTCACAAAGCTACTAAGGGCTTTTTGGGACATCACTGCACCAGGTTTGGGCGCTCGAGGGTCTGATGTTTGGCGGCAATAGTTCGGATGTTGGGGGAGCTGGCGGCTTGTGGGCTCATAAAGTTTGAGCATTTACCCTATGCTTCCAAGGACCTTTCAATAAGGACCCGAGACCCCTAAACCCTAAACCGTAATGAAGCCCTAGACCCGTTAAGGACCCAATAATAAGGTCCCCGGAAGCATAGGGTTAGGGTTGATGGGCTTGAGGGATTGAAGGGTTTAGGGGTGTATGGGTTCAGGGGTTTAGGGGCTTAGTAGGGGTTTAAGGGTAAATGGGTTGAAGGTTTAAGGGTTCAGGGGTGTATGGGTGCATGGGTTGAAGGTTTAGGGGTTTAGGGGTGTATGGGTTTACAGTAGCGGGCTTCGGTTCATTGAATCATGAGCCTTTCGGCTTTCGGCCACTCTTGCATGAAGTAAGGAGCGCACAGGGCAGAGGAATGCAGGCTTCCCCAACCACCTGAGCTCTGGAAACACAGAAAGACAGCAAGCTGGGAAGCAGGATCACAACTTCGAGTGTACTTGGACCCCAACAAGTATGTAAAATAATTAATAATAGCCTTGTATGGGTCTTGGGCTCTTTTTTTTTACCTACTTTTGGTGGTGTAGGCAGTTTAGGATCAGACCAGCGGGCTACTCGGAGCATTGCATTCATCAATCTATCGCGGATCTGCCGCTTGATCTCCGTATGCTGTTGCATGTGTGCATAGTTCAACACACACACACAGATATATATATATATAGAGACACCTGCTTATGCCTATATGAGCATGCAAACATGCAGTGGGTATTTCTCTATCTTCGGGTCCCTTTTGGGTCCCCAACATTGAACGGCACCCTTATCAAAAGGACTCCCTAATTTCGAGGTAATTAGCAAAACGATCTTGGGGTCCCTTAATTTCAGCACAGCAAAATGTACCCCGAAACCCTATTCTAATCACTAAGGCCCATATATACATATATATATATATATATGATCTTTACTGGCGACAGGGTTCTGCGGTTCTGGACTTTGCGCTCGCGTGGGCCTCCAGCCGGATTGGGTTGCAGCCTTTGGGTGGTTAAGGTCTTTGTTGAAAGCACTGTACTCCTGCAAGGACTCTACCGGGAGGGCGCTGGTGGCATGGCTAATGATCGGAGGGCCCATGATGATCATNNTCGTATCCCGGCCAGAAGGCACCTGAGAAGAGTCGTCCAAAAAAGGCGGCCTTAAGGTTAATCCTTTATGGGAAGGCTTTAGGGTGTTGCAGGTTCAAGACGCAAAACCCAAAACCCAAAACCGCTAGTAGTTCTAATAACCCTAAACCCTAAACCCCTAAACCCCTAAACCCTAAACCCCTAAACCCTAAACCCCAAACCCCAAACCCCTAAACCCCTAAACCCTAAACCCTTCAAGGGCTTTGAGAGCAAG
>CAJNJA010007563.1:0-16035 GCA_905231915.1 Symbiodinium necroappetens
GACCGCTTCGGCCGGGGCCGAGGTGAATTTAGGGAACTACCCATATCGGCTTGGTGTCAGAGGTCCTTGGGATGGCGTTCGCCAGATGGTTTGGTCCGAGTGAAGATGTCTGCAGCGAATCGCATGAACGTCGAGTTCGGCACGGTAAGTCGGAATGTCGTACTTCGCACTGGGTCTGCACATGTACAAGCGGGGCCAGTTTCAGTGGTGGCAGCAAGCAGCAAGAACGAGAACAACAGCAGCAGTAGCAAGAAAAATACCACCACAACCGCTCTGGGCTACCAACAGCATGACCAGAAACTGCATCAGCATTTACAACCAAAAGCCACGCCGCGACCACACCCAGAAACAAAAGAAAACATGATAGCACAAATCCAGCAAGCGCCTTAAGTTCGCGTTCTACCAAAAACGTGCTGTTGTTGCCAAAGGCCGGTGCAGAGCTTAGGGTGTTTATAGAGCGAGGGTCCTGACTCT
This sequence comes from Symbiodinium necroappetens, assembly GCA_905231915.1. Taxonomy (NCBI): domain Eukaryota; class Dinophyceae; order Suessiales; family Symbiodiniaceae; genus Symbiodinium; species Symbiodinium necroappetens. The sequence continues at coordinate 475 of CAJNJA010007563.1, forward strand.
GTCGAGACTCCTCTCACAGATCGCCGCAATATCTCCCAACAGCGGGCTTTCGCACGAGCAAGAGCACCGAGGTCAGTACTACTCTGGAGGGGACGGACATTGACACAAATAGCAGCAAATCATGCGAGGAGCAGTCATAGAGCCGTGCAAACCGTTCATGCAAGAGTTATGACAGATGCTACCACAGCTGCAATTGCTATATATATATATATTTTTTTTTTTGGGGGGGTCTAAAGCGTGTAGAGGGTTGTTTCCGTGCTTACATGCAGCGGTTGTCATATGTGTTGACAAGCCTTTTGCGATGCTTGTCTGGGACAGTGCGAACCTTGAGCTGCCGCCAAGGCTTCTCTTAGTCTTGATGCTCCACATTGCCCCACACTATATACTGTAATTGGTGATTATTGTGTTTCTAGTTGCTATCATTCAGCGCATGACTTGTATGGATGCATGACTAAGACCTTTGAGTCTTGACTTCAGTTTCGGTTTTTGGGGGCACTCTGCAGGCCATGTCCCTGCAGTACATAATGTTCTTTGCTCCTTGGGCGATCTAAGCCAAAAGGTCCAGGTCCGCATCTAGTATATGTATGTATGTATGTATATATGTATGTATGTATATATATATATATGTGTGTGTGTGATATGTTATAGTATGTTGTGCATTTCGTGCTTAGCGTACTTAGGTAGGGACTTCTTTGAGGCCCAAGTCAGTATGTACTCTGTGGGTACATGGACCCTGAAGGTAAGTCTGGGCTTGTCCTTTCAGAGGTCCCACCCCATTTCCCTAACCGCAAAAGGCAGACCCCAGGCGTCGGGCCTTGAACGCAAGTGTTGAGGGTTCCGGGTCTAGCAACGCCTAAGCTTTAATAACAGAACCTAAACTTTTAACCCTTGAACCCTCAAGTACACCCTAAACCCTGAACCCTACTTCCTAAACCGAACCCCTAAATTCTGAACCCTAAACCCCCTGAACCCTAAAGTGCACCCTAAACCCCAATCACTCTGAACCCTACATCCTAAACTGAACCCTACGTCGCAGCACGAGGGGGACAGAGCTGAACTATGGATGCCACGGAGTATGGACGGGTTCAGCATCACCATGCATGTCGAGGAGAAGCCGGACCTCCCAGTGCCTCCTGAGCGGCAGCAGATGTCAAATGCACAAGCGATGGAGCCACAGGGGGACCTCTACGACAAGACTTACCAGGCATGGAAGAATCATGAGATTACAGACCAAGGAGTGACTCTTATCTTTGGGGCCGATTGGTTGTTCCTCTTCCAGATCATGAAGGATGGGATTGGAGGTGAGTCGACGTTGACTGTGGAGAACCAGGCGGCCTTGCCGGCGACTACACAGATTGACCATAGTGAGGGTGGGACTGAGATGCAGGAAGCAGGTGTGTGGGGCACAGAACTACGTGGTCGTGGAAACCAGCTGGTGGAGTTGGAAGACAGTCTAGAAGAGAGCCAGGGCAAACCAGCGAGTGGATGAAGTCAGCGAGTGCTCTGGGTGACGATGTTGTTGCGGGTGACTTCTGAGAGCCGTAAGTAGCTTTGTCAGTTGCCTGCCCGAACACTGGGCTTCGAAGTCGGTGCGACGAAAAAGGCCCTCAAAAAAAAAACTGAACCCTAAGTTCTGAACCCTAAACCCCCTGAACCCCTGAACCCTAAAGTGTACCCTAAACCCTAATCACCCCAAACCCTACATCCTAAACTGAACCCTAAACCCTGAATCCCTACACCCTGATAACCCTAAACCCTACATCCTAAACTGAAGCCTAAATTCTGATCCCCAAACCCCCTGAATCCCAAGACCAGGTACAAGAAGGCAGAGAAGAAGTACTTCCTCGAGAAGCGTGCCTCGGCCTCCTCAGACGAAGACTTCGGAAGAGGTTTAGGGCCTTAGGGTTTAGGGTTTAGGGTTTAGGGCCTTTGGGTTTAGGGTTTAGAGTTTAGGGTTTAGGGAATAATAGTAGTACATTACTCAGAGAAGTGTATTATCGTACAGTATATTATCTAAGGGTATGGTATGGTCTCTTATAGTATGCTTTGTATGGTTAACAGGCGCCAGGCAGGGCTTAGCAGTTAGGGCCTATTCAGGGTTCAGGCTGTAACTTTGGAGAGAACTGAGAGGGAGATGGTTCTGCCAAGATCGTTTAGGGTTTAGGGAGCTCGCTACCAGTCAACTGATAGTAGGACGCCTTGAACTTCGCAGAGGGGCGTCATCGTTGCTCTTCGGAGTCATCCACCACAGCAAGGTGGCTGGGGCATCGGGGTAAAATGCCCTGTCCTATAAAACACAAGCCCTAATCCCTAAAGCTTAAACCCTAAACTGCCAAGGCGTCTTGCCTAGTTTCGATGGTTCCGGTCAGCTTAGGATCCTAAGGTTTCCGTACTCGGACGGTCCGGGGGATTTAGTAAGTAGCCATTTTGCAGGGGTTGTATGTATCATATCCCCAACTAGGATCCCTTTTAGGGTTCTTATATATACTTATTATGGTTTGAAGTTGAAGACTTTTGCTTCTATGCAGCTCTGGTCTAATGGCGAAGAAGGGTTGTAGGCAAGGGTTTAAGGTTTAGGGTTTAAGGTCCAGGGTTCAGAGTTTAGGGTTTAGAGTTCAGGGTTCAGGGTTCGTTCAGGGTTTATGGTCTTAGGTGAGGTGTAGAGTTAATACAGAGGCTAGAATCAAGCTTGGCATTGCGATCCCTTCCTCACAGCGGAAGGCTTCCTTCCTGTCAGAATTTCGGGTGCACGAGGTTTTTGCGGGCTTCTGGCTTCTGGCAGATGGGTTGAGGTGGACACTGGTAGTGAGCATCTGGCGGTCGGAATACCTGGTACTGGTAGTATCCCCTTGTAGCCCCTAAGGGAATGCTATGGAATGCTACAATGTCTAGCGCCGAAGTACGCAAACCCCGTAAATTATCCAGATCGGCGTCCCACCTGGTTCAACTTCTCATCTCTTGGAGCCGAAATAGGCTTTTTGGGGTTGGGGTTTATGGTTTAGGGCAAACGGTTTAGGGAAGAATGAGGAATGTGCTACTCCAAGTCTCGCAGCCCGCATGCGACACAATGCCCCAAACCGTCCCAGCTTCAAGCACTATACACCCCAAAGCCCTGATACCCTGAAGCCCTTAACTTCCCTAAACCCATCTAAAGCCTCAAGCCCTGCGCACAAGAACCCTACACCCTAATAAACCCTATTAACCCTATTAACCTTACCCTATAAACCCTATAAACCCTATAGACCCTATAAACTCTAAACCTATAAACCCTATAAACCTTCGCTTTGAAACTATCAAGGCGGTGCTATCCGCGACCCCGATGCGCCCATGGAGAAAAACAGGGCCGGGCGACGCAAGGCGAAGAGCCTCAAAGGCGCGGCGGCAGAGAGCTACGGGTTTAGGGTTTGGGAGTTAGGGCTTAGGGTTTAGGGTTTAGGGTTCAGGGTTCAGGGTTTAGGGTTTAGGGTTCAGGGTTCAGGGTTTAGGGTTTAGGGTTCCGGTTTGGAGCTTAATTAAGCTTAATTATGGGGTTTGGAAGCTTGCTATGCTGGCATAGGCTATTGTAAAGCTACAAGAAGAACCCCTAGCAAAGGTGCCGGTCATGAACTCGTGTTCAACTGAACGGTTCTTTTGGGTTCAGGGTTTAGTCGGTCAGGGTTTAGGTTTTTGGGTTCAGGGCTCAGGGTGTTCAACTCAACTGAGCCGTGGTTCTTTCACGCGTCCTTCATAAGGACTAGGCCTTGCAATGCCCAGAGTGTCTATATGTACTACCATTTGGAATTGGGTCTTACAAGTGCAGCCCAGCTGACATGAACAGAGCCAGTTGACTGCAAGCTTCCATGTCTGCAGCTGGGTTTTCAGGATCAACTTTCCTTGGATGCCGAAGTTGGAAGTTGTAGGATTGGGATGTCCTCCTGCACGGTTTTTGGCCTGTTGCTGCACGTGCGACCTACTAGAAACTGTTCTTGTTTGAGAGCTAGGGGTCACCCTAAACCCTAAACCCTAGATTAAGTCATAACCCCTAAACCCGAAATCAAGTCATACTGGCTGCGACATACTGCTATCATACACTTCAGTTCCTGAACCCTAAACCCTAAACCCTAAACCCTAGGCTTTCCGCAGTTGATGGATCTTCCGTATTATATGGCATATTATAGTATATACATTATAGTATCCCAGAGTAGATTATATGGTAAGTTATATGGTATATTAAAGAGCAGCAGTAGTGCGGCTTACGGTTCTTAGGGTTGCTTCCTTGGTATTTGGGGGAGCAAAGAGGTTTAGGAGTTTATGATTCATGGCACAAACCTCGTTGTTTCCTGAGTTCCAGAGAATGTGACGGTCCATTTGCTGCAAACATGAACTTTTGTGGCTCAGGCAAGCGACGCGTCAAAAGCTGATTGTGCCACAGCATATGCCCTTGACAAGCTCATAGTTTTCGAGACCTGAACCGCGCTGGTCATTATATGGGTTGCGGTCTACCCAGAGGAACCCAAGGGTTATGGTATAAACTCCTCTAGATGCGAGGCCTACTGCACCAATTCACTGGTGGTGGTTCTAGCCAGGAACATAAAATCAGAGCAGCCCCATCTGTGGAGTCTCCTCATCAAATGAGGGCTCCTTTGAGTGTGTCGGAAGAAACTCTTTAAACTGCTGGCTCGAGATAGCCCCTTTTCCTCCCGGATAGTGTCGTACTCAGCAGTTCGATATGTTCCAGTGAGATGTCACCTGTGTGTCTTGACAATCTTCAACTCTCATACGTGTGCACTCTACTTTTGAGGGTGCTGGGGTTGAAGGCCCATGCACTTAGTCACTTGGGTCACCCTTGGGTCTAGGGTGCCGGACGCCCCTTCCCAGCACTAAACCCTAAACCCTAAACTTCATCCGCCTCACTCATCATCGGCCCCTGGCCTGAAACCATACCCTCCCCCACGATCTCAGAAGTCCGATGGCCCCAGAAACTTTCTCATCTCCGCACACAAAAGCCTAAGCACCCACACCCCTGAACCCGACCCCTTCCGTTTCAGCCCCAGAGTTCAACCCCTACACACCCTAACTTCGAAGACCAGGCAGGATAATCATTTCTTCTCACTACTGGGATAGGGTTGATTACTGTACCTCCCAAGTTCTCCAATCCTCTTGCTGGGTTTCCTCGAAAATTCATGATTGTTCCGTCCTTCGGGTGTTTTGGACGTCTTTGGGTGGCTGCAGAAGATGGCGAGTGTGTGCTTGATTTTGGGTTTGGCCCTTTTCGGGTCGGTGGTTCCTTCCTTTGTTCCGGCTTATAGGGGCCTTCTTTAGACTCTCTAGACAATTGTACCCGACATTAAACAGCGGAGAGCATCCTTGCATAACAAAAGACGGGTTCTGAAAGAGCAAGCTCAAATAGGCTTAGACTTTGAGCATTCGAAACCGTGAGGCTCCACGTGCCCATATCGTATATACTAATTAGGCCTTGAAGTACCTATATAATATAGGAACCCCTGTAAGGCCTAAGTATATACTGCAGCGGCACATGTAGCCTTCGGGAAAATGGACACCCAGATTACAACAGTCTCCTGATATCTCCTGCCAGCTGACAGCTTTACGTGTCCAGCTTCAAGCCGGCAAGCTGTGACGAGGAAGCTCGCACCCTAAACCCACTCAGCCAAACCAGCGGAAATTTATGTTTTGGACTTCAGGGTCCTGCAGTTTATATTCGGGGAAGTTTCGGGATCTTGTAATGTGGGTCTATGTTAGGCGCCCCCGATTCATTCAGTCCTAAGTAGCCCGAACCCCTCGCTGCAACCCCGGGGTTTCGGGTCTTAGGGGTCTCTGTTAGGGTAACGTATATGAAAACAACAGGACTTCTAGGGACCCAAACCCCAAACCCCGAAATCCCTAAGAAGCCCTACAAAACCCTGAGCCTTGAACCCTAATTCCTACACTGCTTGGGGTGAGAGGACCCGGAATTCTTTATCGGGTTTCCTGCTTCAGAGAACCCAACCCATAGCCTTAGATCTCCTTGAGCTACAGCCCCCTGAGCCCTAAACCCTGAACCCCTAAACCCTCAACCCTAAACCCTAAAACCCTAAACCCTAAAGCCCTAAAGCCCTAAACCCTAAAACCCGAAGCCCTAAAAACCCTCAACCCCAAACCCGAAAAATCCTAAAACCCTAAATCCCGAAACCCTAAGCCTTACATCCCTAAAGCCCTCACTCACAACACTGAAGCCTTGACCCGAAGTCTCCAAAGCCTAAACCCTACACCCCTAGACCCTAAACCCTAAGCCTTAAATCCTAAACCCTAAACCCTACATCCCTAGACCCTAAACCCTTAGCCTTAACTCCCTATCGAAAGCCCGAAAGACCCGAACCTTGGCTGCTAAGACTCCAAAACCGTCTCTCACCTTAGCGGCCAAAACCCTCAAAGCCCTTTTATACATCCCCGAGCGCCAAAGCCCAAAAGCCCTCAACAAAAAAAACAACAGCCCCAAGACCCTTGAAGCACCGGACCCCAGCTCCCCGGCTTCCTACTTGCCTTGTGGGTAGTTTTCTAAACTGGGGTCCCTTTTTAGGTCGCCAATGTAGCACGGCACCCTTATTAAAAGGACCCGCAAAAGGGACCCTACTTTAGAGAACTACCCTGGTGTTGGCCACGCCAGTGCTCCTGTCGGAGTCTGCGGTACGCGATGTGCGATACCAGTGAGCGCAATTTTCGTGTCAAAACTGAGCCGGAGGCTTTAGGAAGGTAGGGTTTAGGGTTTGCGGTTTAGGGTTTGGGGGGGTTTAGGTTCAGAGTTCTTTCTTCTCAAAAGAGCTTTGAAGGGTTTCTGGGTTGAGGGCTGTGATGGGCTGTGTGGTTACGGACTTAGGCCATAGGTTGAAGGGATTTTGAAAACGTCGTGAGCCCTGGACTTGTAGTGGATGTGATTGATAACGCCACCCGAAAATTCATGGAGCGAAAGCTCCAACCTCGTAGGCTGACCTCTGCAGTGTTGAACCTTGATCCAGGATAGCTCATTTTGCTGTACATACGCACAGCAGATACATATGTATTCCCGATTGAACGTGTATGTATATGCGTGCATGTATACAGACATAGAATGGATGGATGGATGGATGGATGGATGGATGGATGGATGGATGGGTGGATGCAGATAGTTAGAGCTAGCTAGCTAGCTGGCTAGCTGGCCAGCTGGATGGATAGATAGACTACTTCTGGTAGCAGTCGCAGTGGCATTCCGAAGCACCCAAGGATGGATAGACAGACATGCAGATAGCCAGATAGATCGATAGGTAGGTAGGTAGGAAGGTAGGTAGGTAGGTAGGTAGGTAGGTAGGTAGGTAGACAGACATATAGCTAGATAGCTAGAGAGCTAGATAAGTAGATAGGTAGATTGATAGAACGATGGTGGTATAGATAGATAGATTGCCGAAACCCGAGACCCTTAGGGTTTAGGGTTTAGGAAACCCTTAGGGTTAAGAAGTTTTGGGTTTAGGAAACCCTTAGGGTTTGGAAGCTTACGGTTTAGGAAGCCCTTAGGGTTTAGAAGTTTAGGCTTTAGTATTTAGGAGGCCCTTGGGGTTTTAGAAGTCTAGGGTTCTAAACACCAAACCAAGGCCTGCATCTCCTGAGCAATTCCAAGTCAGGTCGAAGATGGAGACAGACATGGAAAGGCTGTTCGACAAGGCGGTGGAGGACCACGGACCTCTTTTTGGCCCGGAATCGGGACTTAGAGTTTAGCACAGAGCTGTTTCGGTGCCATACGAACCGCAAAGAAAAACCGCAAGCTCAAATCAAACGCTGTAAGTCCTAAACTCTTGAAGCCTAGACCCCCCAACCTTCAAACCCTAGGTCCCAAACCCAGAACTAGGTTTAGGGGTTTCGGGGTTCAGGGCCTTTGCCGGCCTGCCCCTCCCGGGAATGCTTGTATCTTCTTTACTTGCTGTTGAGAGCCTGCCGCTGCCGAAACCTGGGTACTCAGGGCTCACTAGCTCAGGGTTTAGGGCTTAGGGTTTAGCTGCTTTGCTTCCGGGGTCCAAAGGTGTTGGTGCAATGTTGATCAAGGGTTCTACATGGGTCTTTCGTAGCGGGATATAGGCTTTTATAAGGTTCTCTAAGGGGTTGTTGACAGAGTCATGCAGTGTCTTGTTCATGTGGGTAGCTCTCTAAAGTAGGGTCCCTTCTTAGGTCCCAAAAATGTGCGGCACCCTTATAAAAAGGACCCTAAACAGGGACCCTAATTCAGAGAACTACCCACATTTTTACAGGGTTGTTTCTGGGAGTCGGGATCTACCATGGCCTTGCGACCTTTGGATGTTGGACCGGTTTAAGATGTTAGGTCTGTGGTGCGTGAGAGTGGGTTTTGAGGTTTCGAGTAAGGCTTTGGGCCTTAATATTTGGAATAGGGTTTGGGGGTACACTAAAATATAACTACAATCACGGCAGCCGCAGCATAGCATGGGTGCTTGTTCAGGCCCCTATATTAATGTGATAATGGAGGTAGTTGTCAGTCTATATAGGGGCTCGGGGTTCGAGATTAGCCAGCATGACAATCGTGTACTATACCCGTCGCACCCAACAAGCATCTTAGGTATAACGGCCTCTGCACTAGCAGTTGGAGGTGTGAAGCTTCACACACCTTGAGCCCCCGTCAACCTCAAGCATCTATTGAACCCTTTGGCCTTCTGGTGCCTGGCACCACAGGACCGCAATGTCAAGCTGATACTCAATGAAATGAGGCCCGTGCAGCTTGCGACATTCGAGATTAAGCCAAGGTGTCGATATCTAGTCGCTTTAAGCTTGCATTCATGGCTTGCGGTTTGTTGTTTCCGAGTTCCCTGCTTCAGATGAGTTCCAAAGTGCGCCTGAAGGGCTCCAGGTTGGAGATCTAGAGGTGCTAGTTTAGGCTCTCATTGCGCTCCGGATGCTCCGAAGGTGGGATGAGGGTAGCTGGTGGGATCCCAGAATAGAGGCATAAGGCAAGACAATTAAACCCTAAACCCTAAGCCCTAAAATAAAACCCTAAACCCTGAGCCCTAAACCCCATAAGGGCCTTTGAATCCTACTGATACCTACATATTCCTGGCAGCTCTTGACTGGCTCGGGCGGTCTTCGCCGAGTCTGTGATTGGCTTTGAGGCGTAAGTCAGAGCTGAACCTCAGCCCGTCGTGATGTCATCCATGGCTTGATAGCCGCAAGGCCATGAAACTCATCAATGCCTTTTGACCGCTCAACCCTAAACCCTAAACCCCAGCCCTTGCAAACAACAACATCAAGGCCCTGAACCTGCTCAGGCGAGATCGGTGTCAATCAGCCGAAGTTCAGAAATGCGGCTGCGACGCCCTCTTCAGGTGAGCTCCTCCTCCGGTTTGGGCTTGGGCCTTGGGTTTCGCATTGCGGGTTGCAGTTTAGGGTTTGGGGACCTTTGGTGACATTTTGAGCCCTGAGGTACCGGAGGTCGTGAAAACCTGTAAAGAATTCGTACAAGGTAGCTTCCGGTGGCATACGCATTTGCATGGCAAGCCAGCAAGGAACGCCTCAAAACGTCAATCCCAAAGCTTTGGCTACCCTCGTCGGACACGGAACATAAGAAAAGCAATTACGCTAGCATACCTATAAACTCTAAAAACCCTACACCCTGAAATCCTTACACTCCCTGGCCAGAGAGGACAGTTCAGCACAACGCGGCGGCCGCGCGGGAAGCCGCCTCTCTGGGTGTCTTTCAAGATGAACCTCGGCTGAAGCCTTAAGAAAAAAGGAGCTCAGGTTTTGTAGACGTCTTAGGTTTTTGAGGTCTGAGGGTTTAGGGCTTCGCTTTTTCGGGAGGAAGAGTTTAGGGTTTTAGGGTTTAGGGTTTCGGAGGCTTTTGTGGCAGAGTAGCTCCAAGCCTTATAAGGAGTCCGGATTGTCGACTCCCAACCCGAAACATCTATAAACCCTAAACCCTACCCTCCAAACCCCCAACCCCAAACCCTAGCCCCTAACCCCCAACCCTAACCCTAAACCCTAAACCCTAAACCCTGAACCCTAAACCCTAAACCCTAAACCCAAACTAACGCCTTAGCCAGCAGTCTTGAAGGTGGCGAGCGCCATCAATGCCTTCTCAGGCACCGAGCATGAGCTTCTTCAACAAATGAGGGTCCCTTTTAATTAGGGTTCCTGAAAAGGGATCTGTAAGGGCTCCTATAATAAGGTTTCTATAAGGGTTCTATATGGGTAGTTCTCTAAATTCGGGTCCCTTCAGGGTCTTTTGTATAAGGGTGCCGTATTAATTATTTCGGGGGCCTAGAAAGGGACCCTAATTAAGAGGAATACCCGCTTCTTTGCCCCCCTGCTTCAGCAAAGCCTATACAACTACCGTCTTGCCCTGACTAAGCCTTACGACATCTTAAGACTCTAAACCTTAAAAGCCTAAACCCTTCGAACCCAAACCCCAAACCTCAGCCCTACGACAAACATCCGAGGCCCAACACCGGCCACCCCAATAATAAGAATAATAATCATCATAATAATAATCATACTAATATAACTAATCATGATAATCATAATCATTATTATTATTGTTATTATTATTATTCTAGGGTTCCTTAGGGTCCGTTTAAGCGAGCCCGTCTAGGCTGAACGTCCCGTGTTAAGGGCCAGAAGACCTCTGTCCTGGCAAATTCGGACCTTCAACCCGCTGAAAGCTACGCAAGGCCTCACGGTTTAGGGCCCCTAGGCTCCATAGTAGTTCATTTTTGTGGTTTGTATTTAGGATCCTGTAAGGTAATCCCAAAAAGGACCTACTATGGAGTCTATGGGCAGGGCCCCCTAGACTCCTAAACCCTAAACCGGTTCACCGGTTTGGGGTTTATAGGGGTTTGCACCTTCTTACATCTAGCAATCACCCAGTGTCACCAATATCATGGTTTTCAGGATTGGGTTTCGGGTGTACCTTAGCCCCCGCCCCTCCCCCCCCCCCTCTCCCCCCAAAGCCTAATTTGTAACAATAGGTGTCCCTGAAAAGGTGGGTTTTCCAGGCTACCGGATCTCTGTGGTTTCATCAGTGCTCTGTTCGGCCTCGGAATCACATGAAGACGAGAGCCCTCAAACCCTGAACTTTGATCCTTGATCGTAGATCCTAAGTATAAGCACTTAGCTAATCCTATAAACCCCAAACCCGCTTGACTTCGCCGGGACCGGAAGGCCATATAGATCTTTGCACCGAAGCCTGCACGGCCGTCTGGCGAATCATGCGGGAAGGCCGCCATCGCACATTGCTCCGGGTGTGTAGCAAAAACCCCAACCCTATGGCTGCTTTACCTGTAACCGAAAAGACCTACCTTGTTAGGGCTCCTTATTATGGTTTCTACCTATAGTTCCTTAAAAAGGGTAGGTCTTTTCGGTTACAGGTAAGCCTTCATTAGACTTTATAAGTCTTAGGATCTGATGGTATGCAAGGCTAGGAGTAAGTATTAGTATTAGGAGTCTGATTCAGAGACCTTGGGGGTTCTTTCTTAAGGCTCTTTATATGGATCCTAATAATAATAACAATAATAATAATACCAATAACAATAAGAATAGTAATAATGACAAAAACAATAACAATAAGAAGAAGAATAATAGTAATCATCATCATAATAATATATTGGGGATCTAGGACCAGGGTTCCTTAATCAGGTTCCTACATAAGACCACTATGAATCTGAGTCTCAATATTACCCGGTTACTCGTCCAGTAGGTCCCTTGGTTGAGACGCGTCGGTTTTGCTAAATTCCACTTTATATGGCTTTTCAAGCCGGCATGAGACTTCCAGAAAAAAGGGGGGACCCTAAAATAGGCATTCGGTGGTAGTATCCTGAACATAAAGAACAGCAACATCTCAACCCTAAACCCCTAAACCCCTAAACCCTAAAACCCCTAAACCCTAAACCAAAAGCCCCTAGGAGACGCTTCTCCAACGTCAAACCAAGTCAAAGCCGTCCCAAACCCAGGAAGACGATCAGTCAACTGCTGTACCAACCCCTCCAATAGCGTTTGACAGGGTCTACGGGTCAGGGCCTAGCCGAGGGGTGTAGGGTAGATTTATCGCTTTGCTTGCCGATTTCTGGAGCTTGCTTGCATGCCGAGACTACCATGCTGCACGGTTTACCATACTGGTGGGGGCAAAGAAGCCAGAGTAATTGCTCCTGATCTCCTAAGTTCCTTATAGCGCACAGACTGCGGCATACCGGAATCCCTGGACAGCCGCAACAGCGGTACAGTTACGTTTTGCTTCACGTGTACTTAGTAATGATTCTGAATCTTTGGATGCTAAAACCCTTAAGAAACAGCCAAAATAGAAAGTTCTGCAAGGGTCCCAAGTTCATTGTAGAATTGTTACTTGGCGTGTCTTGGAAACATCCGTGGGCCCGTCCCACGCCAGGCACAAAGCTTCTTCTTACCGTTATCCCCGACACAGGTGCCTGTCCTTGTTTCTGCTGGCGCCCAGGCAACATGCCCATGGCCTGATCAGAAATGCCAAACATCAGCAGCCAGAAGTGTCGCATGTCAACTTTCATGAGTCGGCATGCAAGACTTCTGGCTGCTGATGTCTGGCATTGCTGATCACGCCTGGAAGTAGAAGGCTGAGAACACAGAGCAGAAAGGAACAGATGTCCGACCCGTTCAGGCGAGCTATTCTGCACTTCGGCATGTGCTATCCAGAGCTTAATCCTCAACACTGAGCCTAGCCCTCGCAGACCTAACTAGATGAACAAACTCGGTTACCTGACAACTCTAAAGCCCAAGGGCTAGGTTTTTAGTAGGACCTCGCAGAACACGGTAGCTTACAGAGCGCTTCTATAGCCTTTGGGAACCTAGCAGAAAGTAGTCTATCGCTTCAATCCTAAGCCCTAACTCTGTTAGCTGAATGGTTCCGAACCCCACACCCTAATGCTTAAACCCTCACCCTAAACCCCAAAGCCCAGAGCCGAAGCCCTAAAGCCTGCACCCTAAACCCTACAGCCTATAAGCGCCAATCTCTACAGCCCTTACACCCTAAGCCCTAAATCCTTTTCAAAGCCACAATAGTTCCAGGATGGTAATACTAATACGGTAGCAATAATGGCAATAGCTGCTAGAAATAGCATCCTTACTATCCTAAGCCACCCCAAACCCTAAACCCTAAGCCCCAAACCCTAAATCCTAAGCCACCCTAAACCCTCAAACGGAATTCTTGAGGCGGCTTCTCCATTTCCCGGGCAGCCCTCGAGCAAGGTGCACCAAAAAACCACCGTGGTTGGGCCTTTAGGGTTTCCTTAAAGTAAAGGGATCTATAAGCTGTAAGGGGATTAAGGGTCCTTAAAGGGATCCTTAAAGGGATCTATACGGGCTTTACGGGTTTAGGGTTTGGGGGTTTTGGGTTTAGGGTTTTGGAGGGCTTAGGGATTAGGGTCCAGAGGGTTCAGGGTTTCGGGTTCGGGTTTTGAGGTTTGGGGTGTTAATGAAAGGAGTTCTAGGAACTGAGGGTGCACGCTTTTGTTAGGATTCCCTACTATTATGGTATAATATACGACAAGGTCTTGTTCCTTTAGCTACTTAAGGCCCCTGAAAAGAGCCTTAACCCCCCAAAAGCCCCACGCCGCCCTCGGCAGTCCCGCCAGGCGCGTTCGACTCCTTGAAGAAGGTCATGGATGGCCACCCCGAAGGCACCCTGGGATTTATGGTCGTGGTGCCATGTTTTTGGATGTTGTCGTTACAGGGTGCTGTGTGTAAGTGAGTGTGTGTGTGTGTGCGTGTGTGTGTGTGTAGTGTGTGTGTGTGTGTGTTTGACATAATGAGAACTCGTATATGGGCAGTTCTCTAAATTAGGGTCCCTTTGAAGTCCCAATTATATAGTACGGCACCCTTGTAAAAAGGACCCTAAAAAGGACCCCAATTTAGAGAACTACCCATATATGGGTACTGCTAATGTACTACCAGGATTCGATAAGGGTTTGGGCCGGGGTTGCCTGTCGGACTTATCGCCAAACTCGCAACCCCAAGCCCTAAACCTTCAACCCCAAACCTTGAACCCCAATCCCTTATCACCCTTCGGCTGAGGATCAAATTTCCTGCTTCTACGCGTTGGGTTTTGAGGCTTCGGTGGCCGGGTGGCGCCGGAGAAATTAGCAACTACTATTCCTTCGGGTTCCTTAACATACTTCTTACACTAGCACACACTCCAAAATCCTAATCTGGTTGATAAGGCCCTTGAATCACTCGAGTTCTTGTTTTTGTTCTTCTGGGTTTGTGGAAAGCGGCGAGGGGGGGTGTGATGGTTGGCCCCTGTGTTGTAGTTGATGGAGTAAGATGATCTCACCAGAGGGTTTAGGGTTTAGGGCTGGGTTAAGATGATCTTACCACAGTTTCAGATGACAACTGCGCCGCTTTATGGGGAGTACAAGCAGAAAAGGAACAGAGTGTGTGTTGGTGCCTTGGACACACACTTTGGCTCTTGGCCTTTCGGATGTCAGGTTTAGACGTGACGTAAACCCTGAACCCTAAACCCTAAACCCTAAAGGCCAAAGCCCTAAACCCTAAACCCTAAAACCCTGAACCCTAAACCCTAAAACCGCAAGCCCTAAACCCCAAACCTTACATCCTCGATCCATCGCAAACCCCTTCGGGGGCGCCGAACCCCGGGCGTTCCGTAAATCCTGGCCGTTGTAATCATAGAATTCCCGGTCTTGGGGCCTAATGTTCGCTTGAGCCCTAAACCCTAAACCTTAAACCCTAAACCCTAAACCTTAAACCCTAAACCCTAAACCTTAAACTCTAAACCCTAAACCTTATAAACCCTAAACCCTGAACCTTTTTTGTATTGGTTCTGAACTTCAGGGTCTTGAGGTCCAGGGCCTCCCTCGGGTTACTTTAATGGTCTTCAGATTTGCTGTGCACGGAGCCCAGGAAAGAAGCCTAGCAACCTCCGACCTGGACCTAACTAGATAAAAACCCTAAAGGCCCTAAATCCAAGTTCTCAAACCGAGGGTTTAGGTTTTCGAGTTTGGGGCTTAGGGTTTATAGTTTAGGGTTTAGGTTTAACAGCTCAGTTTACAGTTTAGAGTTTAGGGTTCAGGTTTTATAGTTTAGGGCCCGGCAAGCAAACACGAGCCAGGAAGCCGAAGACTTCCGGCCCAGCTCCTGCCCCAGGATCTGCGCCGAACGAGTCGGCATTGCTAGCCCTCGGCCTCTTGTCCACACGCAACCTAGGGTTTCTTCCTAGGGCTACCGGGAGGTTGGCTTGAGGGTCGTGGGTCTATAGGCATGTCATGGGTTGCAGATTGATGGTTTCTAAAACCCTAATCCTAAACTTTGTCCTGAATGGTCCCAGGCCCTAAGCCCTAAATCCCGAATCCTATCCCAATAGCGGAAACAAAGCCTATTTCCTAATTCCTAATCTTTAGGCCCTATAATCTTCAAAAGAGTTGGCTTGCCTTGCAGGTCCAGTACGGCTCGTGGGTTTTTGTAAGGCTTCTGGGTTTAGAGTTGGGGAGTTGGCGCTTGGAGTTAGTAGGGTGGAGGGTGTAGGGTTTGGGAATGTGGGGTTTAACTCGGTCTCTCTCTCTCTCTCTCTCT